>QGOA01007848.1:0-11136 GCA_003313075.1 Termitomyces sp. MG16
CGAAAAATTACTAGCTAGGTCACGTGCGCTGTGGCCACACTTCTCATTACGTAGGAACTTCAACACCGATTTATTAATATAGCCAAGGCATACTTTGGCAAGATAGACGAGGAATCTGTTAAGAACAACTTCGTACTGATTTACGAACTCATCGACGGTGAGTGACTGTTATGGCTTATCTGTTCGTCCAGATTGACTCGTTAGGCAGAGATCAATGATTTTGGTTACCCTCAAAACAGCGAAATTGACACACTCAAGTCATATATTACGACGGAGAGTGTTGTATCGTCTGCGATTGCTGCTGTGCGTGGCCTCCAAAAGAGGTGGTTTATATTCAACTCAAAGAATCTCGTTCTATAGGAGGAGTCTTCAAAAATTACAAGTCAAGCGACAGGCGCGACGAGTTGGCGGCATGGAGACATTATGTACAAGAAGAATGAGGCGTTTGTGGATGTTGTGGAAACCGTGAACTTGACTATGAGTGCAAAAGGTATTTCTACTTGCACCGTTCATCGGCATTGCTCCCTTCTCACTCTATTCACAGGATCTGTCTTGCGAGCTGATGTGGATGGCCATATTCAAATGCGAGCATACCTCTCTGGCACCCCAGAGTGTAAATTCGGTCTTAATGATAAGCTCGTGATTGACAAGAGTGACCGTGGAATCGGGGACACCGTCGAACTGGATGACTGTAGATTCCCTCAATGCGTTCAGCTTGACGAGTTCGACGCAACTCGTACAATTAGCTTTATATCCCCAGACAGCGAGTTTGAGCTGATACGGTAAGCTCTGACTACTTGCAACAGTGCACCAACGGATTGGCTCCGTATTCACGCGTCCGCATTAGATATCGATCAACGTCGAATGTCAAACCACCGTTGCGCGTTATACCCACCGTAAATGAAATTGGAACGTCGCAGGTCTCGTACGCGGTCACCATCAAAGCCAACTTCAATAACAAACTTTCCGCGACGAACGCGGTGCTAAGGACGACGTCACTCAACACTACAACTGTTGATTGTCAAAGTGCGAATGGAAAGGACAAATATGTGCCAGCCGAGAACGTTATTGTATGGAAGTAAGCAAACTTACCCCAGATACGCCCATTTGGAAAGTGACTTTGTATCCAGATTACCACGCGTCTAAGGCGGCTCGGCATGCACGTTCACAGGGACGGCAAACCCGATGAGCACCACAACTAGGCAGGGCGAGACCCATTGACGTTGACTTCAAGTCCTCATGTTCACCGCATCGGGTGTTATCGTGCGCTTCCTCAAGGTATTTGAGAAGAGTAATTACCAAAGCATTAAGTGGGTTCGGTATCTCACAAAGGCCTCGGGGACAATCATATTCGGGTCAGCACATACTCTTTTTTTTGACACCATAGACAGTTTTCAATGGACAAACTCTCTATGGGCTGGGATATTGTGGTGTAACTTGCTTCTGTAAAGGGATTGGACATTCATGTTACCAAGAGGCAGGAATGCATTTATGCACAAATCTCGGGATTTTTGTTCAAGAGATAGTGTGGGACTTCTGAATATTTTATTTATAATACCTATGAATATTTTATTTATAATACCTATGAATATTTTATTTATAATACCTATGAATATTTTATTTATAATACCCACTAAACCTTCCTTTATGCAGCTGAAACCAGGTACCACGTGGTGGTGATTGGGTTAGGTATCTGGGTGGGGGATGTGGTTTGAACTCATAACTTTTTGCTGCAGTATTTGTCAGCATAAGGCCACTCAAGGGGTTTGTTTAGACTTTGAGGGTGTTGCTGCTATACCACACATCTTTTGTGTCAGCACCTACTCTTTATGATCATTGCTTGGCTAAATTCCATTGGATAGTTTTGAAATAGCTGTCATCTTTGGTTTTGTTATTTTTATTTATATATATATGTAGTATAGCTTGTTGATAGGCTTCTACTCAGACTGAGTGCATCAAGAGACATTATAGGCTGACCGACACTTGACACACTGGAGACTCTAGTGACCAGCTTGAGTTCAGAGCAGCCCTAGCTCTGTCACTCTATTACAGGACTTATCCATTTACCCTAGTCACCAGTTACCAGGCCTTCAGCACACTCTATTCACTTATGCCAAGGATAAAGGAGGCTCAGAATGTATAGCGCTAACATGACGGCGGGAGAGGACCCTAACTAAATCCCGATCACTTCCAGAAGGAGTCAGCAGTAGTCACTGCCATTCAACGATGCACTTCAATCAGAAGTCTAAAGGGATCAATGACGACGGCACAGGATATACTTATACCCGACGTCTAGACTGGTCAGGAACTAGTACAATGAGTAGCACTGACATTAGCGCTCATGGCATCTGTTAAGGATTTTCTGACCATACCCCAGAACCACCTGACCAATTGGAGTTATAATAAAAGTGAGCAGACCTGTATAAATTCTAAGTCAATGTAGAGTCGCCGTTGGTTGCCGTGGGTCATAATGCCGTTGGTTGCCGTCATCCATGTGCAAAAGGTCACCATTGACAGGTCACTATTAGAGGGAACTACAAGGAGAGGCGCTAGGAGGTAGCGCCACAGATGGACTGTTTATCTTGGCAAACATGGTAGTGCATAGTATATAAGATAGCTACTTTCCCTGTAAATAACAACAAATCGTACCCTCTTGAGTCTCAAGCTACACTTAGTGTTCAAACTGCGCTAGCTTTACCTGACTTTGTCACTAAGTCGGACACTAGCCTCATCTATATCGTCTTCATTTACGGTGCCACTTACGGGCACATTACGCTGCACTCCTCGTTTTTCTTCTATATCTCTGTTTAAACTATGGCACTTACTATCTACTAGGTAGCACCCGAGACGCTGTAATCAAGCACATCTTTCTGTCACCTCTGCTTGAGCACACCAGGACCCTGTTGGGACTCCTCAAAACTACGAACGCCAAGCACTGGAGACGGCGTTGTACTGCATATATGTCCAGCGCACCCAACCACAGTTGGCATCATCATTTTGGAGCCCACCACAAGGGGTTCTTCTGAGACAGAATTCTGCTGGAAACTTGAGCCTAGCGACAGTGCCGCCTCCTGTTGGAGAGCGCTTTTGAACCAAGCACTACCAATTCACCACATTTACCAGGCATGCTACCAAGGCAGACTTTAGACCAGGAGCTTGAAGCCGCCCCAGACAGCCTAGCTGAAAGCTTTTTTCCTTTCTCCCGACTGTTTGAGTACTTATGTAACCGGAGTTACGGGTTAGAACTATCTTGTGTGTATCACACAAGTGCTAAATCAGACCACAGTATCGGATTGACTAGTACTTAGAGTGAAAACAAGATGTTGTCTTACGTAATACTCTACTAAACGATTATAGCGTCGTGGACGCTATGAACACGGAGGACTCCGTTACATACCCCCCAATGAGACCGAATACTCGGTCTATAGAAAGGGAGGTAGAGCGAAATGAAAGATGCACGGTAGTGCAAAACAACAGATGAATACACACGTATAGCGTGGCTGCAAGGTGTTAGCACTCATGCGGATTGAAGATGTGTCGTCTGGACACAATAGGAAGCAGTCCTTATCAGACAGAGGCGCAGGGTGCGCCAGCAGTGGATAACAAATGTAATGTATAATCACAATAATAAAAAAACAAAAAAGAATGACCCCTCCTCTGGGTCCGCTGTATCTACACGCGACTCTAGAGTGCGTATCAGCTGGAATGGTTTGAGTGAAATACTCGGAAGTACATACGCAATATAATATATATGGGTCTAGGACCCGTCCGGCGATGCTCCCACGACCGCGCCTGTCTCTGTCACCATTGACTCCTCCTCCGTTGCGACGTTAATCGCGGGAGGGGGAGGCGCCGATTCCGTCCTCGGTGGGGTTATAGGCCCCTCGACTGCAGGTGTGTCTACCACCATAGGCTCTGTTAGTGCGACGTTAATCGCCGAAGCAATGGTGGGTAGCGTACCATGCGCTGCCGTGCATTTTAGGAGATTGACCCGATTCGGGTCCATGCCAATCAGATAATAGAGGCCGTTGGCCTCAGGATTTTCCGGGAGCTTGCTCTCCTCGTGGTGCTTGAACATCAGATGATAGTGATCGTCTTCAGTCATCTCCCGCTATCCATCCCATTGCGGGATTGCGGCAGGGGTGCCATACTTGGAGAGGCGCTCCATGCGCTTGTCATCGACCTGCTTGAAGATGTCCATAGACATCGTGGGAGAATGGAACTGCTGTTCCAGGAAGACTACACCGTACGTATACGCGTGGTCCACCCATTTCGGCGGGATTCGGTTGTGTAGAAGGACGCGTAACGTATCGTCGTCAGAGAAGTTCCGTGCATGGTCATCGGGCACGTGAACTTGGTGAATTTCGAGCTGCGGCCCATGTTGGGGCTCAAATGGCTGCTCAGGGAACATGGCATCATACAAGGCAATCACCTCTCGGTAAAGCCCTGGACGGGCCACGACAAGGGTCATGCGCCGCATGATCACCAGCTTGGCTGCGCTGTTAGCGCACAATGCTCGACATAAGGCGAACCCAAAGAGGGTCCGCCAGTGCATGCGATAGGCATGATCCACGGCGATACCTTGATAGGTATTCTCCAACCCAGGTCGGCCAAAGACCAGCGCGTACTGTGCCAACTGGTCAAGATCGAATGGGGTGGCAGGATCCTGGGCACGCATTACGTGCAACACCGTGGTGCCATCATCTTTTGTGCGCAGAAAGCGCCCCAGAATGTGTTGTCGCTCGACAAGAGTGAGGTCTTCAGGTCCCTGCATCGAGTTGACGAGGTCCTGGTATTGAGGCTCCTTCATCAGGAGCTGCATGGTTCGATCATGCAGAGCCTCGACTGTTCGCTGTGCGAACATCTGGAGCTCTGTGATCAGCATGTACGCGACGATTCTGTCATGACGCGGGATGTGTACGTTCATATAATATTTATAGAGCCGGTCCAGCTCTAATGGAGTGCGGGGAAGGCCGCACGGGGCGTGCTTGTACACAATCGTGCCCAGGATGTGAGCACGATGGCCAGAAGAGAACTCATATGCCGCCGCTCTATTGGCATCAGCTCCCATCAGCACGGTATTTGTGGCATACGAATAATATGTGCAATGGCTGAGTGCTCCTCTAAAGCACGAATTCATTCGCTCGATATCGAGCGGCCCCCACACTTTCACCCCCAAGCCATCCTGCAGAAAGGACGCAGTTGCAGGGACTGGCTGTCCCGCTGCTTCCAGTCTACCCAATAGCACATCTGACCCAGCTACACTCTGCGCTTGTGGCGCAGGCTCCCCATATGACTCTTCCACGGGCCGATGCGCCCATGGTACTGACGGCGGCCCCGTTACCACACCCGCATATGTCGGATACGACGCAGCTGGACGTGCTGACGGTTCCTGATAATAGCGCTCGTGGCGCGTGCTGTCCTCCGGGCACCCATAGCGCCCTTCGTCATCGACCTCCATCTCTTGCGAGTGGAGGGGTGTCTGGTAAGGAAGTGGCTCGGCACGGCCTGGATAGGCCACGCCTGCTGACTGAAACTGGCTTACTACCGGATATGGCGGCTGCCTCTGGTACCGTGATTTTGTATGTTCAGGGGTCTCCCCCCTCCACTAGAGCCTTGCCGGCTCTGATTACCCTTTTGCGGCCCCCAATAGGCCATTTTAACTAAACACATAGACTACGTGTATTGGGAATGAGAAAAGAACGAAAAAAAACAATCTCCCAACTCTGCTAGTGGTGTAAACAACCACAAATACATGCCACCTGGCCTCTCACCGGCGATCAAAGTCACATAAACGGTCACAAACAGCAGCCACAATTAGTAGCCACCCAGTTATTCACCGGCTATCAAAGTGGACTTCGTCCACATTCCACCACCACACGCGCATTACGCGCGTTTTGCTAGCTGTTGAGGGCGTTTTACGCCTTGCAGCTCTAGATACCTATCCATTGCTGCAAGGTCTTTGCAGTTCACTAGTGGTTCCCAGGTAGTATCACCTAAGCTCCACCTCACCTTGAATTCGAGGTTTCCCTTCGTCCATTGATGACCTATGAGGTCATCTACAAACCACTCCTGGTCATTGCCAGTTCCAAAGTCATACGGCTCCAGAGTTGCGCAATTTGGAAATAGCGCATCACTACTGGCCATATACGGTTGCAATAGCGACACATGAAACTTGGGCACTATCCTGCATGCTTGCAGCGCCTGGGGTAGTTCCAGTACGTAGTTGGACGTGCTAGGCTCCGCCTCAAGGACCTTATATGGTCCAATCCATTTTGGACACAGCTTGCTCGCCCTGCCTTTTGGCAGGTTCAAGTTCTTTGTCGAAAGGTACACAAGGCTCCCTTTCTTGATGTCCGGCTTATCACGTCTGTGATTATTTGCATGCTTGGTCTGCCATACGCGCAATTCTATAATTGTGTCATGGGCATCTGCCAGATTCCTCAGTGCAGTGCGCGCAAACTGCTTTACTCCCACGTGAATAACTTCATCCATACGAAGTTCACGAATTATAGATGGCATGTAGCCATTGTTGAGTTCAAAGGGTGAATACCCTGTAGTTTCTGATATACTCACGTTTATCGCAAATTCCACGAGGGGACATCTATCCACCCAGTCCTTCTGATCAGGACGTACGAACGCTCGCAGGATTTGTGTGATATTTTGGTTTGCATGCTCTGTTTGACCATCCGTTTGTGGATGAAACGACGTTGACATGAGCAACTTTGCTCCTAGCAGTTTGTGCAACTCCTTCTACCATTTGGAAGTGAACTTAGCGTCTCAATCACTTACGATTGAACTTGGCAGTCCATGGAGGCGTACTATCTCCTTGAGAGCTTTCCCGGTGGCTTCAAGGTCGATACTTTCGACTGTTGACATAGCTCGCATGTCAAGCAAAATTGGCTCGTCTCTTTGGCCATTTGCGGCCACCAGTACCAGCGTCGCACATAGTCCAGCGTTTTCTGAGTTCCGAAGTGGCCCACTACTTGATGGGCCTGGTCCAGGATAGTCGTAATCAACGACCTCTCCCGGGGAATGCAGATGACTTTGGACCCCGTGGGTCTGGTAAAGTAGACGAGCTGCTGCTCCACCTTGAAGCGCGGATGCGCTTGGATATTGTTCAGAATCTCTACGAAGAGATTATCATCCTTGTATCCTTGTTGGATACATGTGCGGAATTGCGCATTGCCTAAGTCGGCCGGTGCAGGCGTATGGTCCTGTGACTCCAGCGCTTGCTGAAGCATCATATCAGTACCTCTCGTAGGCACCTCTTGCCTTGTCTCTTCACTTGGCTGAGGGGCCTCATGGTCCACTAGCACCTGCGCTTCAATATCGCGAGTCTCTCGCTGTTTGTGCAGTCGCTTACTGCGACGTGTTTCCTGTGCTCGCATGGCGTGTAACTCGACCCTATGCTCCCTGATTTCATGGAATCGATGCAGAGGCAAGTCCTCGCCCTCTGGGTCAATATGTTTGTCCGCCTGGACATAGTCATGCGTGTCATGGATGTCATCTCAAGTATCACTCTCGAAATATTGAGACAGGCAATCTGCCACTTTGTTCAATTCACCTTTTACATAGGTGATGTCGAACTGGTACCGCGACATGTAGTCGATCCAGCAACGTTGTCATGGAGACAGGTGCACCTGAGTCTTGAAGAACTCTAGTGCTTTGTGATCCGTGATAATATGGATCTTATATCTCATCAGTTTATCCTCCCACTTTAGGAGGGCTTTCAAGATTGCGAGTGTTTCTAACTCATGCACAGCATAATTCTGCTGAGCAGCAGTGAATTTACGGGACATAAATCCCGCTGGTCGGCAAGTCTGCCATGTTTTACCCTGGCCGAACATGGCCCCAACCCCAGTCTTTGACGCATCGCAAATGAGCCAGATGGGCTTGTCGATGCGGGGGTCAATTGGCCGGATGACTGGCGTTTTCGCGCATATGCGCTTAATCATCTCAAAACACCGCTGATGCAGTGGTCTCCAATGAAACGGTGACCCATTCTGGGTCATGGCCATAAGTGGCCCAGTGTATGCAGTGATGTCTGGCAAGAAATTGCCAATATAATTCACCAGTCCGACAAATCGTTGGATATCATTATATGTGCGTGGAGTACGCCACTCTCGGATTTGGTCGAGCTTATCCGTATCTGGATGAATGCCCTTCTCGTCAATGACGTGACCAAGGCAATCTATACTTGTTGCGTACAACTCGCACTTCTTCCATTTGAGATAGAGGCTGGCCTTCCTTAGTCGTTCAAATACGACTCGTAGGTGCTGCTCATGCTCCTCAATGGAGTCAGAAAAGATGAATATATCGTCTAAATAGACATGCATAAACTTCCCGATTACATCTCGGAAGATTGAGGTCATTAACCTCTGAAATGTCGCCAGTGCATTACAATCACCAATCTGCATGATGTTACTCACAAACGTCCCCATCAGGGACGAGAACAGTGTCTTCGGTATATCCTCTTCGCGGATGCGAACCTGTTCGTACGTGTCTGTGAGGTCGATTTTCGACCTATACTTCGCTGTCACGACATCTTCTCATATTACTTCCTGATCTGGAAGAGGTGTTACATTCTTGACGGTATTATCATTGCGCTGTCGCGCATCCAATGCAGTCTGTAACGTTCCATCCTTCTTGGGGATACAAAGCAATGGTGCAGCTTGCACCGCTGGTCGTGGTTCCCACCACTTTGCGTTTATGTATCTATTCATCTTTTCACGAAGTTGATCCTGAAGTGCTCGCGGGCAGCGAGGCAAATGATACTTGTACTGCTTGTTATCATCAATGAGGTTGATCTCATGATTAACCTCCCACCACGGAGGAAGCTCTTCCTTCGTTCCATTGACGATATCAGCAAACTCCAATTGCCATTGCTGGCGCAATCGAGGAATATCCTCCTCTGTAAGGCTCAAAGCCTTACCTTTCCCTTTGGCTACGCGTGCTACATGCAGTTGAACCTTTGGTTCAAATCGCTCCCGTAAGGCACGTACATGCTCCTCTGTGAGATCTCCCGGATTCAACCTTACAACCGGTTGCTTCCTCGTCGTACTCGCCGACGACTGCACACTTCTCGCTTTCAGCGAAAATCCATCAAATACGATATCCGATGTTTTGGAAATGTCGTCCTCCCGTGCGTGATGGTACACTTCTCCCGTCTGGGTTGCTTGCCCACTTCCCATAGCCTGCGTCACCATTGACGCTACCAACTCATTCCACTCCCGTGGCATTCGTGGGTCATATGCCCATTGCACTCCTGGCCGAGGCACTGGTCGATCCATTAGCGACCTAGTGCTACCCACAGTTCCCATCGTACTGTATACCTTGTCCTTGACGAGGTCCTCAACCTTCACTCGAGAGCTAGTCGGCTGGCATTCCAGCGACTCCACCACGTGTCTACCACGCTCATTCTTGCACTGTACAGCCTGTTTAGGCTTTCCATTGGTACACCCAGTCACATCAGGGTGCTTCCCCTTCTTCAGAGTTCCTTGAAACTCTTCCTCAGACATCAGTATAGCCGGCGAATCTGCCGGCAGGCTTTTTGGTGGGGCCTGTTCGTCCTCCACCTCCTGTACAGTCGCTCTCCGGCGACCATCTAGTCAGTTGCGTTCATCACGCCGCTTTTCAGTTGCGCGATAGCGCCTCAAACAACCATCTGTATTGTTCAACACCACTTTCTCCGCCTTCACCAGCGTACCATTCACAACGACCATGTCGTTCACAAAATCCAGCGACACCTTGTTCTTACGCATGAACGGCGTACCAATAATCATGTTGTAGCGATCAAAATTCGCTATATCCACGTATTCTTTCGTCAACGTTCCTGACGTCTTTATCCTCACCTTCACGCCAAACTGCACCATAGCGCGACTCCCCACAGTCCCCAGCTGGAGCATCAATGGCTCCTCCAGTTCATGAACGCGAATCGCATTGACGTGAGCAAACTGGGGCGTAATGCCCGTAGTGGTACTCCCGGAGTCCCACAACGTCCATGCCGGATGTCCGTTGACATCAACATACGTGACCAAGCACTCCTTCTCTTCGGGAGTATAGCGTGGCCGCTGCAACTTATTAGTTGCCTTCTGCAGGGTTATGCGTCTCATTTGGACGCACTGATCTCCACGGCACTCCGTCAGTGCAAACAGGTGTTCCTCCTCGTCATCACAAGCATAATAGTCGCTGTCATACACATCCACTGCGACATATTCGTCACCATCAATCTGGACGCTCTCAGCGTCATCCACTTCCGACCCATCAGCCTCTACGTGCGGCTCCTCCTCCGTGTCGTCGACGACCTCATCGTCTTTGTCGTCACTGACGACATCACTCGGTGCTGCAGCCGTATGGGCCGCTCGGATGTGTGCCTTAGGAGGGGCGGGACACTCCTTAGCAAAATGCCCGCTCCTGCCACAGTTGTAGCACACTGAGGGATCCCCGGCAGGCCTTCTCTGGGCCGCTCCTGGAGCCCCAGCGGTTTTGCCCGCTATACGCGGTACAGGCGTCACCACTCCTCTCGGTGCTACCTGATTCTGACCCAAAAAGGGTCGACTATCCTTTGCTGGCAATTGTCCAGCAGGCTTCGATCGAGGCCGTTGGCCTCCAGGGACTGTCTTACGAACAACGAATCGCGGATTGCGATTGTTCTCCATATCTGTCCGTTTGGCCAGGAAGGTTCCCACCTTCACTGCCTGATGGTTCACTGTTCCTCAGCGTGAACTACGCTGCTCATAATGGTTTGCAGTCCGTGTCGACTGCTCATACCGGATGGCATACGCCAAGAATTCGGTCACAGTATTGACCTCCGGAGACAAATTATTGTCACGTATCAACGCTCTCCTCATGTCTGCAGGTATTCCGTCCAGGAATGTCTCGCGGATAGTATATTTGTCTGGATAGACGGCCATATTCTGTGCATGACCCACCAGGTCATCATAAAAGGTCTGGACGCCAGTCTTAGCGTCATACACTGCCTTTCTAAAGGCATCATGAGCTTCCTGCATCGTAGCAGCATTGACAAACCGATTATACAGTCCTATCAGGACTTCTTTAAATGTCCAATGCGATTTGTCGCGATTAATGTGGAGAACATGGCGACGGAACCAATTCCGAGCCTCTCCTTCCATA
>QGOA01007852.1:0-27218 GCA_003313075.1 Termitomyces sp. MG16
GACCCACGGATACTCAGGTGTCTGGAACTCCGGGGCTAGGACTCCGGGGTTCAAGACGTGGACAGGGGTACTCCCAGGAGAGGGGACTTGGTCCAGGGGTTTTGGGTGGGGAGTAACTAGGGAATTCGGGTGGGGGTCGAGTCGTGAACCGGAGGTTCTAAGATGAGACCAAGTCAGTAAATTAAAGTCGCGAAGTGCGTACCAGTCTTAGAGCACGTGATTATCCAAGCGTGCCAGTCAAGCGTGCCAGTCAATGCGTATCAGTCAAATAGAGGGCATGCAACAATTCAAGTAACCAAGTGAAAACAGTGTAAGCAGTGTAATATCAAGACTAGCAAATACAACAGGGAACTACGCTATAAGTACTACGGGACTGGGTCTCGGGGTTCCAGGGTGTCTGGGATGGGTTCTGGGAGTCATTGAGTAGCGGGCAGGGACTGTATACCTGGATCGCACGTGTGGGGTGCGCGATCAATTGGCGTGGAGGGGGTTGTGATGCGTGATGCGTGATGGCCAGGAATGAGTCGCATGATCTGATTGTTGATCGGGGTTGGTGGTGGCTGATGGCGGTGTCGGCGGTCGTGATGGCGGGGCGTGTCCTGTGGGGTCAGAGGGAGGGTCCCGGATGGTGTTCCGGGGGTGTCCCGGGGAGGGGTTGTGACACGTGCCCTCTGTTTGACTGGTACGCATTGACTGGCATGCTTTGACTGGCATGCTTGAATACTCGCGTGCTCTAAGATTGGTACGCACTTTGCAACTTTAATTTGCTAACTTGGTCTCGTCTTAGAACCCCCGGTTCACGACTCGACCCCCACCCGAATCCCCCAGCTACTCACAACCCAAAACCCCCGGACCGAGTCCCCTCTCCTAGGATTGCCCCTGTCCACGTCTTGAACTCCGGAGTCCTAGCCCCGGAGTTCCAGACATCCGAGTATCCGTAGGTCAAGTCCGCATTGTAAGAGTGATTGCTTTCCCAGAAAGCCCCCGACTCAGCGGAACCTGACAGCTACCTTTGGGCTGATCTTTGTGAAAAAGATAGCCAGCCCTGTGTCACAACCCCTCCCACCTGGACCTACTCCGGGACACACCCAGAACTCCATCTGGGGCTCCTCCTCCAACCCCATGACACAACCTCCTGCCATCACAAGCATCAAGGCCTGCCATCATGCAGTACCTCTCCAACAGCCCCACATTATGAACCCTGGGACTACCTGATAGCCAACCACCACCCCATGATCAACAATCGGATCATGCCATTCAACCCAGCCATCACGCATCACATATCATGGCTCATCTCTGTGCCAATTGATCATGTGCCTCGCATGTGCAATCTCTGGTATACAGTCCCCTTCCATTACTCAATGCCCCCCAGAACTTGTCCCAGATACTCTGGAACCCTGTAGTACTTATAGAGTAGCCTCCTCCTTGTATTCACTAGTCTTGATATTACATTGATTGTTTGTGTGCCCTTTGTTTGACTGGTATGCACTGACTGGCATACTTGGCTGGCACACTTCGACTAGCATGCTCACTTTGTTTGCATGCTTTTAAAATTGGTACGCACTTTGCAACTTAAACTTCACTCACTGGATCTTATCCTAGAATCTCCAGTTCTTGACTTGACTCAAAACCTCTAATTCTTTTTGACTTCACCCAATCCCTGGACTAAGTTCCACACCCCAGAAATCCCCTGTTCATGTCTTGAACCCTGGAGCTCAGTCCGGAGTTCCAGACCACCTGAGTACATATAGATCAAGTCCGCCTCATAAGAGCATTGCTTTTCCAGAAAGCTCTCAACTCAGCGGAACCTGATATAATATCAAGACTCTCTCCTTACACTGTTCTTGATGGCTACGTATACTCACACCTATTACCCCACAGGCTACCAGACCGATGATGACACTCAAATCGAGCTGGGTGCTGCATGGACTATCACTAGTACAGCTACTTAGCTGATATAGCTTTGGGTGTGCTAAGTGTGTGTGAGAGTCCCAGACAGATCCCAGAGAACACACGGTAGGCAAGAGGTTGGTGGCAAGGAAAGTGGGTGATTGGAGGCACTTGCGTAAGGCTCCAAAATGTGGCTACAGGGCACTAAAAGTTGCTAAGGGGAAGTGCTAAGAGCATGGGAAAGTGACTAAGGAAGGTGCTAAGAGGTGTGGAAAAGTTACTAAGGAAGGCGCCAAGAGGTGTGGGAGAGGGTCACTAAGAGGCGCTAAGTATTAGCACCTAGAAGGTGATAATAAAGGATGAGATTGCTTAGCAGATCTAAGCACAAAAGCCAAGCCATAGTTGCAAGGCACTAGAGAGAGAGAGATAGAAAACTAAAGCAGAGTCCTCTTGCTTGACATGGTCAACAAGAGGTAGTCTGTTGCATATGGTGACCAAAATGTTGGGATATGATCTCTACTGCCAAATTGATTCCTTGTACTACTAACAAAAAGTAAGTATTTATAGTAAAGAAAGTTAGCTGATGCTAAGAGGTTAAGTGCTGCTAAAGGGTGGTGAACTGATGGGAATGTAAGTAAATGATGTGAATTGAATTGTATAGTAAAAATGCCCATAATGATGTTGTCATGGAAATACTTTATCATTTCATCTTGTAAGTGCTGTGCCTGGCTAAAAGCATTATGCCACATTGACTGATGCCAAGTGTCTGTGTAAATGTATAGCCTTGGAGTGCAAGTGGCAAGGTGCAGCGAGGTGTCAATAGTGGTGCAAAGAATAAGTGGTGCCATAAAAAGTGGTCTGAGAGTAATTGGAGTCTGTAGCTGCAAGTTATTAGTGTAAAAATATGAGAAAAATAGCACTGGAAGCGCTAGAGTATGGCACTTCTGGTGGTATTAGTGGGCCAATATGAGGTGTGGGTATTGGTGCTATCTGTAGCCAGCCATGATGCAGGCTCATCACTAATCCTTACAGACGTCTAGTCCCTGACCATTACTCTGCACAGACTCCCTGCCCCATCTACCCATCTCTCCCATATAAACCCCAATGCCTCCACTGCTACTGGGCCCCTGACTCATCCCTCTACAACTTGGGGCCCTCAGCCAGCTGGGCCCCTCCACCCAACCTAGCTATGGCCCAACTCATGAAGGCCTCCTTGTACTAGACATTCTTGGGGGTCTACCAGAGACTCCACCCATCCTCAGTGGACCTCGCCCAATTCCCCCCAGCAAGGGTTCCTTTGCCCTCACCCCCTACTATGGTTACCAATGCCCTGCCCCCAACCCCGCAGACCTCCTAATTATGACTATCCCCCTCGACACTGTAGTACTTGGTGTAAGTATTACTGATAGTTCTGGGGCTTGCTAGTATAGAATATGACCTTTAATTCACACTGACTTTGACAACAAAAGGGATAATTATTGTTTTGAATGCTTTTAATAATTTTGCAAAAAGCAGAGGTTTTGAGCTCTTATAATGTTGACTGCTTTCAATAATCTTGCAGAAAGCAGAGACTTTGAGGTATTATAATGTTGAATGAGAATAATAATATTCCAGAAAATGGAGGTTTCTCAACAAACTCTGGCCTAAGCAATTCACTCCCTGGGAATCACCAAGCCTTTGCCTATCAATTGCCTGTCTATTCTCTACTAAACTTGGGCTACTTATATTGTTTTTCTGGTGCACAGACCATCATCTACACATGACTCTTTGTTGTAAACTCCCCAGCCTCCAGAACATATCTGATAGTCCAATTTCCCTTTTAGGAGGCCTGTTTTGGTGCCACCAGTTCCACCATTCAACTTCTTGTTCCACCATTCCTCTGGATGTTTCTGATTGCCACTTCCCCATTTGCTTGAGCTCCATTTAGCATGATCCCATTCATAGATCCTTCTTTCCTCTTTTAGTGCTTCCTTGCATTTCCTGCTTCTTTCCTTTTCCCCTTCTAGTCATGTCAACTCAAACATTGACTGATTTGATGATGAAATTGAGTTATTATAATTGTCAATGACAATAATAATATTCCAATTTCCTCCTATTCCATCTGCTCTGCCAGCTTCCATGCTTCCCCTTCCCATTACAGTGGTTGGACTATTGTTGAGCTGATAGTTTGAGCTGGTCCTTGCCTGTTGTTCTGTACTTTTCTGTGTATTTATTGGGGTGTTTTGGAGATATATTTTTTGTTGAGACTGCTACTAGAAGGCTTACAGTTTTCAGCCCATAATTAAATGTTTATTTTGACTTCTGGTGCATGGTGTGTTCCTGACTGCTGGTACAGCATTGTATCAACACTACCCAGCCACTGCTCCACCTGCATGGACCCCTCCATCACCAATGGGACAGCGACACTTCAAGGAGTACAAATGACAACAAGACGAGGTGCTCCACTTGCTCAGGATCTTGCTGGAGAACTTCATGCAGCGGACAAGGGCATTACTCATGGAATTTGGACACGACAACTTTGAAGGCACTCCGAAGGACTGGGCCCATTGCTTGGTCAAATTTGGGGATTGACTCACATGGGGAGAACTCCCGGAACAGGCTATGGTAAAGTACAGGCACAACACAATCCTCTGTGAAGAGCTGCAGCAACTTCTTGACAAAGTCCACACATCCCCCTCCCCTCGACTCCTCAACAACCCTGTGGACTCCGGTTGCTTGATTCACATCTGACAGAAACCTCTGAAACCAGCCCTGGCAGCCTCCATGGTCCTGACTCTGGAGCAATGACAATAGAAAGAACAGCAGAATGCCTCAGCCATACTGCGGTCTCTCAACCCAATGGGCAGACTATTCGATCAGCCTGCTGCCTGCACAGTAGGCTTGTCGACTTGCTGTAGGGCTAACTCCATTCTTAGCACCTTTGAGACCTGGGGACACCCCCAGAGACCCTTAGAACCACTTCTATGAATGGACAATGCCCGACTCCACCCCCAGCGACCTCCAGGAGACCCTGGGCTGGCATTCCTAGTATGGACAACATGCTGTGCTACATTGACGAGCTCACTCGAGATGACAACAAACAATGTCCTGTGCCTGCAACAACTCTGGCACCACCACCCACATCTGCCCTGGCCCCTCCTGAGCCCAACTTCCATTGCGACCCCCCACCCTACTTCAATCTGCGGAACCCACGGCCCCTGATGCAAGCTTGACCCTCCCAAGTTGAATGCCCCCCATGCAACCTGGCACCTGACCCAGCACCTGGCCCACCACAGATTGACCCAGCGCTGCTGAACCCTCTCCGACCATCTCTGCCACTTCCAGTCAACCCTCAAGGATGACCTCCTGGCCCACCACCTTCACTGCCCCCTGCATGGAGACCTGGACCTCCCCCCGACAGGAATGAACCCCCTTGGGACAACGGGCCTCCAGGCCGTGGACTCCCAGGTGAGCCACAATGTTAAATTATATAATAAACTTTGAGAATTCCTGATAATGTTAAATTATTATATAATAAACCCTGATAACTGCCTTTTATACCTGAATTACATAATGTAATGTAGTTGGGAATTTAATTGTCATTTGTCATTTGCCTTTTTTCCGTTTCGTGGTTGCAATCATCCTTCATGTCTGATCGTCGCTCAACAAAAGCTCGCAAAAGCAGCAGAAAATTACGACCCTTAAACCGCGCTAATTACAAAATCGCCAAATGGAATAAGGCTTCCGACATACCACTGGACGAAGAAGACCTTTGTATGTTTTGCAAAAAATATTGGTATATCATTTGCCTAAGTTCGCTTAGTTCACGCTTCAAGGGATAAAGTGCTCTTGGAAATCGATAATCGGTGGCAACAGGATGACAATGACAACGATGTCGAAGTTTTCGCTCTGGAGGGCGTGGACGATGATGAAGAAAATGAAGATGAAGATATGAATTATGAGGACGAAATCAAAGCGGACGATTTTGAAAAAAGGATCAGGGAGACGAAGAAGGATAAGAAGAAAAAGACGAAGGAGGACCCATCCAAGGGGGATTCGGAATCTGAGCAAGAAGAGAGCTGGGGGAAGAGTAAAACTGTCTGGTATTCGTCGAATGCGGCGCAGCTCGAATCCGACGATGAAGAAGGGAATGAATTAGAAGAACAAGAGGCGAAGAGATTGCAGAATAAGATGCGGGAGGAGATGGAGGATGGTGACTTCGGGCTAGACGATGTCGTGCACATTGAGATTGTAAATGATAATGAGTACGTGGTTGGCCTACTTCGTCCTGTGACGGGTATTCAACAGTCCCGTCTTTTCACAGCGTACTTGCAGAGCCCATGCCTGCAGTGACGCAACAGCTTCCTCAAGACAGAAAGCTTCTAATTCGTCATTTAGAAAAGACCAGTCCGGAAACTCTAGCCCTGGCACGCGATTGGGGTGATGCTGTTGAAACTTTGGCAAGAACTCAGGAAAAAATAAAGACGTAAGATTTTGTCGCACTTTCTTGATAAATCCTGACCATATCATAGAACAGAGGCTGAGAGTCCAGATTCTATAAGTCTTGGTATGCTACATATATACTATCGTAAGCATTTGTTTTTGCTACGTGATAATCTCCTGAAGTAACGACTATTTCAGAGGCCTCTCTAACATACACCACAATCCTTGCGTTTTATCTACATCTGGCAAGCTCGGAAAAGTATTCCCGACACCCTGAACTCTTGAAGGCTCATCCTATCCTCTGTCGCCTCCTAACCTTGAAACAGTCTCTTGTAACTCTCGAAGATCTCGACTTTGCTGCCTCAGACTCCGAAAACGAGTCAGAAGATGAAATTGGAGATCGGTATTCAAGCATGACATATGAAAATATTATGGTAGACGGAAATGCTCTCTGGAATAATGACGAGCTTGAGCTACTACTAAAGGATCAGAATGAAGCTGAGCTACGAGCACCGGAGCGACTTGAACCACCAAACAAGAAACGCAAGACTGTGAATGCTGCCACAAAACCTGTCAATGCATCTCCGATTTTCGATCTTGTAGAACCGAAGTTCGTATCTTCAAAGGCACCTTCAAAGCACAATCTCTACGATTCTGCTGTCATAGACGCTTATGGGGAAACTACCTCCCTTCAACGCACAGATGCCGCCGACAAATCCGCACGCAAGAAATCCCTACGCTACCATACCTCGAAGATTGAAAGCGCCAGCGCCAGACGTAAAGGCGCCCGGAGTCAGGCCTTGGGAGGAGATGACGACATACCGTATCGTGTGCGGAAGAAAGAGAGCCTTGCGAACGTCAAAAATAGAGGACAGGGTGGGGAAGATTTGGATGAAAATGAACCCGAATCTAGAAAAAGGATGAAGGATAAAGACGGTGGTGATGAGGGCGCAGAAGACGCTAATGCTTATTATGAACTCGTGAAGAAGCAGGTGAACTCTAAAAAAGGACAGAGAAAAGCCGAATATGAAGCGATGGTTGAAGCTGCCCGGTATGTCTTGCTGTGCTTCTTAGTATCATTTGTTTTACACGTTTTTTGCAGTCCCGATTTCGACGAGGATACTTCTTCCGGTCCCCGTTCGCTCACACGAGCGATCTTAGCGAACAAAGGTCTCACTCCTCATCGCCCAAAAAGTGTTCGCAATCCCCGAGTCAAGAAACGCCTCAAGTTTGAAAAGGCGAATAAAAGGATTTCTTCACAGAAAGCAGTTTACAAGGGCGGGATATCAGAGAGTGGGAGATACGACGGAGAGAAATCTGGTATCTCGAAGGTTATCAAGAGTATACGTCTTGGATAATTTATCACGCGGAAACTTTTATTGCTCTTGTGGAACCTTCCTGCTGTATGCGTACAGTAGGGAGACTTTCAACTTCGACGAGCCTGTAAAAGTTCCCCATCGGTTGCCATCTCACTGCTGTACTCCAAAGAGCTGAAGCATTATGACTATAACATAGCGGCTGTATCATACCTCAGCAAATTTCAATAAAACACAACTTCAGATACTGTTTGGCCTACATCAGCATGGAAAAACAATATTCAGGATATCTTGACAGGACACGCTGAAGTTCCGTTGATGTGAAATCACCACTTCGGCCTCCGCATGACGTTCTTCGCCTGTAATGTATTCTTCCCTCTTGCACCCCGCACAAGTTGAAGTTCTTCGAATTTCTTTTTTGCGTATCGTTTCGCCTCTGCATCGTCCACCAGCTCTTCGACCAGCGTCCGTTTACGATTTGCACGAGTAAGATTCTCCCCACTGGCGGTCCCAAATGGTGTACTGGACGGAAGTATTGTGCCAATCTTGCGTGGGTAAACATGTGAGCTTTGATGAGTATTGCTACAAGCAGATAATGACACCAACCGCAAAGTACTTTGGAAGACCCTTGATTCCCTTTCCTTCACCTTCATCTTTCCGATAAAATCGTTTCGGGTCAAGCTGATTCCGTAGCCGGAGGGCTTCCACCTCTCCGTACAACCGCGGAAGATCAACATCTGCTGGAGCAGGTAAATCAAACCAATCTGAACCAGCAGTCTTGTTTTTAAGCTGGCATTGGTCCGTCAACATATTAGCTGGGACGGAAAGAAACTTGGTCGCGTACTTCTTTCTTTTCTTTTCGCGTCAATGGTTTCCCAGACTTCGTAAGCTCTGGAGGCGGAACTGGTGGAGATGGCACGGCACGCGATGATGAAGCTCTTTCCGCTGAATCAATACCTGGATCCCTCATTTTTGATGGACCATCGAATCGAGTTGTGCCGAGCTCAAAGTAGCATGGAGGAAGAGTTCCCAGGTCCAGTTGAGGCAACGGTCTGGTTTCAACTGATTGAAATTTTCGAGTAACTAGAAGTACATTGAACGTACTTTAGCCCTGGGTCCTCGTCTAGTGGAATAACTTCCGTCGAAGGGGTTAACATCTTTTCTTTTGCAGCGGCAGCAGCGTGATTTTGACGCGCTTTCTCCAACAGACTTTCAAGATATTCTGAAGTGACGGGGTCATCGCTGTCTGGATCAGAGTCTGAGTGCTCCGAGTCACCACTGTCTGAAGACTCTGAACTGTCAGATGCAGAGTTCAAGGATGATTCTATAGGCATTAGTCCCAGTCAGTGAAACGTTGGAAAACGCACACCTATTGCCTTGTTTTTTCCTTTTCTACTTGGTGTTGTAGATAATGCCATTGGATAATCAATGGAAAGCAAATCAAGATGTGGGGTTTGCCCTTTGAGAAGTTCAAAATGCCATTGAATCACGTGAACCTTCCTTTCTTTTGCACTTGGTCTCGCTAGTCCGACATGTTTCATTTTTCTCGTACCCTACGAATATCCCTGCAAAAGTCACTGCGTTCTCCGCGTTTCGTCTCATCTCAATCTCCTCCAACACATGAAAAACCTCCTCGAACTACTTCTTTTGGTTTCAGGACTGTCCCAGAAGAATCCAAAGAAACCCTGGTCAAAGAAGTTTTTGACTCTGTTGCCTCAAAATATGATTTGATGAATGATGCCACGTCTTTTGGTGTACATAGGCTTTGGAAAGACTCTTTTGTCTCTTCACTGAAGCCGGGGCGAAAAGGCCCATTGCGTTGCATAGATGTTGCAGGTGGCACAGGAGATATCGCCCTTCGTCTGCTAGACTACGCCCGTGAAAACTATGCAGATAGAGAGACGACTGTAGCAGTCGTGGACATTAATGCGCAGATGCTCAAGGAGGGCTACCGTCGTTTCAAGAAAACCATGTACCACAATAGTATGCATCTGCTTTTTTCTTCTTGTGACAACCAGCTCCATTCGTTTCAGCACCACAGATTTTTTTCCACGAAGCCAACGCTCAGGCATTACCTGCAGAAGCATTCCCTGACAATACGTTCGATCTCTACACTATTGCCTTCGGCATTCGTAATTGTACTTCGATACTTGATGTTTTAAAAGAGGCACATCGTGTCCTCAAGCCCGGAGGGACATTTGCATGTCTTGAATTTAGTCGCGTGAACAACCCGTTGCTTAGCACGTAAGTACAAACCTTAATGCCCTTCTTTCTTTGTTTCATTGTTTTTACAGACTCTACGACCAATATTCGTTTACAATGATACCGCTTCTCGGGACCATCTTGGCTGGGGATAGAAGCTCGTATCAGTACCTCGTTGAATCTATCCGCAAATTCCCCCCACAAGCTGAGTTTGCTAGGATGATAAGAGATGCGGGCTTTGCTACAGGAGAAGACGTTGATGGTGGAGCGTGGGAGGATATGTGGGGAGGCATAGCATGCGTTCACAAGGGAGTAAAATTGTAGACTGTACCAGAACAAAACAATCAAGCAAACTGTCGGTGAAATTTCGATCAAGTGATGCTTCTGTCAAGTACAATAGCCATACACTGGAGGGGGTGATTTTATTTTCTGTTCATGAAATCGTTCGTATGCTGATCACTAATTGTTTCAATTTTTATTGTTGGCACGAGGTATTTGTTTCCGATGGTTGGACACAATCATATCCTTCCCATTTATACGGTCGTCTACAGTTGCTGCGAGGTCAAAACCTCGCTCTTCCCTAATTGAAGTTACTCATATGAATCACCCGAATTCCATGCGTCCTGCGGCAGTCGATCCCCAAACAACCTGGGAGTTCCTCGAGGAAGGTGTCGACCATATTATGACCAAATTGCATACTGGTGTTTCGTACTCCAAGGTGACACGACTCATTGCTTCCGACAATGACCAGCTAGATCTCTTGTTTTGTAGTATATGTCCTTATACACCGTTGCGTACAACTATTGCACGTCCGCAAAAATGCTTGCGTCAGATTTAATGGGTGCTGGAAATCGAAGTAAGTCTTCTGCTTCTACCAGCCATGATCGCCTTGTGCTGAGTGGGTATCACAGCGGGAACCAGCTTGATGGGCTTAGATTTGTATAATAATCTTGTACGATACCTCGTTCTCACTTTGACGGCACTTCACAAAGTCAGCATCTTCCCCAATTCTTGTATCGCGCTCGCGCTGATCGAGCTTTAGAATACCAAGGGTATGCAAGATGAAGTTCTCCTTCGTTATTATGCCAGTGAATGGGACCGATATACGACAGGCGCCAATTACATCAATCGTCTTTTCACATATCTTAACCGGCATTGGGTGAAGAGAGAGCGGGATGAAGGACGACAAAAAGTCTATCCTGTCTACACGGTGTGCAAACAACGTAGCGTTAGTCTAATCCCGAAGTCCTGATTTCAGAACAGCTAGCACTTTTGCAATGGCACGACAATTTCTTCACACCCATCCAGAAACATCGCAGACTCACGATGGCTATTCTTCGGATGATTGAGAGTGAAAGAAACGGTAGCACTATAGATCAAGGTCTCGTTAAGAAGGTCGTGCATTCATTTGTCTCGCTCGGACTGGACGACACCGACGTGAATAGCGAATGTCTCTATGTGTATGGTGATGACTTTGAAATGCCCTTCCTCGCCGCAACAGAACGTTATTACAGGAAAAAATCAAGGGCGTTCTTGGAAAATCACAGTGTCATTGAATACCTCAAGAAAGCTGAAGAGTGGCTTAAAGAAGAAGAAGATCGTGTTGAGCGTTGCCTGAGCACTCTGTCGCGAAAGCCTCTCATTACGATGTGCGAGAACATCCTAATCCGCGAGCACCAAATGGCGATGTGGGAAGCCTTTCCCCAAGTGCTAGAATTCGACAAGGATGAGGACTTGCAGCGGATGTATGGTCTACTTTCGCGCCTACCAGATGGTATCAAGCCTCTCCGCAAAAAATTTGAGCAATATGTCAGGAACGCTGGGTTAGCTGCCGTTGCAGCGCTCGTAAGTGAAGCTAATACGGACACAGACACTGTGGATCCCAAGGCATACGTGGACGCCCTTGTTTCGGTCTATAACAAGAACAAAGAAAGGGTTCAGAGTTGCTTTCGGGGAGGGGTTGGGTTCATGGCGAGTTTAGACAAGGCCAATCAGGACTATGTGAATTGTAATGCGGTGACGAACGACTCTAGCTCAAAATCGCCCGAGTTACTCGCAAAATATGCCGACCTTGTGCTGAGGAAGAACAATAAGATGGCAGAGGTGGACGATGTCGAAGCTGCTTTGCAAAACGTGGTACGTCTCCCTCGTCGTGAGAAATGAGTACTTTTTTTAAGAAGTCCTAGGCGGTACTTGTTAACTATACAAGCGAAAAGGACGTTTTCGAGACGTTCTACCAGAACAGGCTCGCCAGACGCCTGGTCCACGGGATGTCGGTGTCGGAGGATATTGAATCATCCATGATCAGCAAATTGGACGCCCCGTGTGGGGTAGCCTACACGACAGCATTGAGAAAAATGCTAACAGGTCTGTCGTCCAAATCCTTCTCAAGCAGTTTTTAAGTATAGCAAGCATGTCCTTTACAGATGTGAAGCTGAGTAAAGACATGACTGAAAAATTTGAGGAGCGAGTGCGAAGGACAAACGGCCACACAAAACTTGATTTCAGCATCATGGTCCTCGCGACCAACTTGTGGTCATTGAAACCTCCGACCCATGACTTCGTGATACCTCAACAGATTCTTCCGACGTATACTGGGTTTCGACAGTATTACAATCAAGCCCACGAGGCCCGCCAGCTCACTTGGCTATGGAACTATTCCAGATGCGAACTCAGAACGAACTATCTCAATCAAAACTACCTTCTTCTGGTTTCAGCCTACCAGACGGCCATTCTTCTGCAGTTTAATGATCACGACACGTTGTCGCTGGACGAACTCTTCAAAGCGACGTCCATCTCAAAGGACTATCTTGGACAAGTCCTTGCGCTTCTCGTGAAAGCGAAGATTCTCTTCAACGAAGAGACAGATCAATATGACTTGAACCCTAGTGAGTATTCCTCGCTGACGGGTTGTTCTCCAAAGTTACGTTTTGCGTAGGCTTTAAAGCCAAGAAGATTCGTATCAATCTCAATTTGCCTATTAAATTGGAACAAAAGGCAGAGACAAAACAAGTGATGTCTACTGTCGCCGAAGACAGGAAACTCACTATCCAGGCTACCATTGTTCGGTTAGTGTCCCCTACTTGCAATTGTCAGCCCTGCTGATGGATGTCTGGAACGAATAGAGTCATGAAGGCTCGCAAGTCGATGAATCATCAAAGTCTGATCCGGGAAGTCATAACGTTAGTCTCACAACGATTTGCGCCGCAAATTCCCGACGTGAAGCAGGTGAGGATGAATCCAACGTCTTTTCTTCCGTGTGTTAAACGATGTTTGAAGGCAATTGGAACACTGTTAGAGAAAGAATATATCCAGCGAGTCGATGGCACTAAAGATACCTACTCCTATGTTGCGTAAAGGCGATCCCTTTATCTCCAATTCTGCAGACAAGATACCATGTATAAGTAACGGACTTGTATCACCACAGATGTACTAGTAATGTAGATTTCTTGATGTACAATTCGCTCACGATGCAATGCACTTGATAGATTCCGCTGGTGCCGGTAAGATACTCACTCCATCTCTGGGATGATCCTTCCCGATACGCAAGTCGTTTATTCACACAACCCTCGCTACTCCCCCGATCACTGGTTCAATACAGCCACCGGCACGAACTTGAGCCTGCTTCTCGCGGGTGACATCGACCGGGGCATCTCTCGTTTATAGCAACAGCTTCTCATAGCGTGTGTAAGGCGCCCCCACGAAAATACGCAAACGCGCTGGTTTTGCTCTTTTTTTTCGATCCCTTTAAGAAACGATGATTGAGGGGCCCCGCGTGCGACCTGAGAATGTCCTGCCCTCTCGTGGGCCACATAATACTCTACTGCTCGAGGTCTTCACCACCGCCATCATCATCATCATCATCATCGCCATCATCATGATGGACGCCGCCAGGTTCAACTTGACGTACGGTTGTGCGTTCATCGGCCTTCTCGCCGGAGCAATGTCTGCCTTATCCATCCTCGAACTGTTTTTGTTTTTACTCACATTTTTGTTTTTTGTTCTTTTTTTTATTGTCTTGATTTTGGCTATCTATCCCCTTGGAATTGCAGACTATACGGCGTGACACTCCTCCAAACGTGAGCTCATCCCCCATAAATCACTGCTTATCAATAAAATAATTCAAACACGACTTTCTCGTACAAAGGTTTTTATACTACAGGTTACGTATCCATGCCAACAAATGGAATTTCCCTTTTTCAAAAAAAAAAAGAACAAGTCTTTTTTGACGTTGAAAAAGACAGGTCGTACCCTCAAGATTCCCGGCTGATAAAAATATTCGTGCGTATACCCCCCCGCTGGTTTTGTTGGGTACACTGCGTGACATCAGCGCATTCGAACCGCGTGTTGCAGGTTTTCGTGGTATGGTGAGGAAGCGCTTCACGCCCCCCCCCTCCATCAATCCAAAACTCACGGGAACTAAACTTCCAAAGGATCCTGGACACGGCACAACTGGTGCTTTGCACGGTATCGATGTATTGGTGCGGGGGCAATTTGGGTTCTGCTGGCGTCTTTTTTTTCGTTTCGCCTGATCCTCTTGATCGCACCCCTAGGTTCCTAGTAATCAATTACAACAACCCCCCTGCGCTGTACAAGACAACATGGTGAGTGAATGACATTGTCATACATAATCCCGTGCAGAGCGTCCTGTTTGATTGACATGTTACGTTCACGTCACTCGTAGGAGCATGAACGCAAGTCATCCTTGTTTGTTACGCGATAGATTAAAAGCCCATGCTGACGACCCTCGGGACTCTTGTGGGTAGCTTCAAACAGATTGCAATGTGTGTAAAAAAACGCCCTAACCGAGTACTTGGCTTGAACTTGATTTTTCTTTGGTCTAGGGCGTGATCGGCTTGCTTGTTGAATGGTACGTCGATATCCTCTCGTAGCTGCGTTCAAAGTCGTTGCAATGTTTCTCTTATTATGCAGTTTCTTTGCGCGTCGTGTCTGGATCAGTACGTCAGTTATCACAACGTGAGAAATAACCCCACACGAAAAACCAAAAAAAAAAAAAGTGTCGCACAACATATGGTTAACCGCTCTGATCGTAAGGCACATTTCCCCACCACCGCCACCAGCAGCAGCAGCCATTCCATGGACTGATTGATTCTCTTGCCAAGGTCATCCTGGCCTTGATCCATTTCGGTATGCACAAAGTTCCACGGACAGACTTTTATTTCTGTTAAAGCCCCGTTAACCCAGGACTCGGAATAGGTGAGGGGATACTTGATTTCCTAACAGTCTTTATTTTTTTTTAGAAATCGCGCTCACGTTACACAGTCTTTACGGTAGAAGGGTGAAAACCTAATGTCAAGTTGCCTCACAAAGGCTGACGTTCCAGGGCCAGCTTCCTCATAATCGAAACCGCCAAATTCGGCGAGTTGATTGTACGTCCGAGAGGCTTGAAACGATTTATTTTAACCGTTTTAGTGGGTCACAAGCGCTGGGATCGGAAGTGCCGCGGCGGCAGACATGATCATCGCCTGCTCGTTATGCTATTACCTGACCAAGAGCCGGACGGGGTTCAAAAGGTACCAAGGCAAATTTTTCTTTGACTGCCCATTTGATTGACATCCGCGCGTTTTAGAACCGACTCCCTCATATCCATTTTGATCGCGTATAGTCTCACCACGGGATTGATAACAGGGTAATTAAAAACGCTCTTTGATAGGGGTATTCTCGATCGAACTGACGGATACTTGTCGTATCAACCCCAGCGTCCTTGCCGTCACGGTTGTCATTACGGTAAATGCCAAATACGGAGGGGGGGGTTTGAAAAGCAGCACTGATCTGCCGTGATACAGTTCATCACGATGCCGACAAGTTTTATTTGGGAGGCGGTATTTTGGGTCTTGGGTAAATGTAAGTCACCGCCAAGCCGGGGATTGATGATGGATTAATTGAAACCCGGGACCAGGCTATGTGAATTCGTTTCTCGCAGCGTTGAGTGGAAGCATGTTTCCACGCGCGTGTCTGTTATCGCTGACATGTGCCTGCAGACTCAACAGTCGGGAGTTTTTGCGTGGAAAAGTGGTTCCGCGGCATGAAGAGTGCAGTTTTCTGCAGCTGTCGTCGTTCCGTGCGGTGACGTCGATAGCGAACACGGAGGGTGGGGTGGCAGAGGAGACACGAGAGTCAAAGACAGACGTAGAAAAGACAGTATCGCGGGCCACAAGCGAGGTTTAAATCGGACCGGTTGTACAGCTATGAGCATCAGAAGATGATAAGATGAAACTGATTGTAACAAACGTGACTGGCCAAGTTGCCGGAGCGTGCACGTGAACTCTGCAATGAACCTCCGAGATACACTGCTCGCAGCACTGGCGCGACTGCCGGGGACACGGGAGTTTCACTTGCACGTCCTCGTGACTGGACGGCGCAAGGACAATTCACTGTACCCGTTTGCGAGGCCGCGACCGCGGACATATTTGCAAGACATTCTGGTGCTGCTTTCTGAAGAGAGGGCAGGGGAGGGAGGACGCAAGTTTGTAACTGGACTGGAGGCGCACGTGTACACTGTGCCGTCGACAGACAGTGGGATTCTGTACATTTCAAAAGTGGACACGACCGGGCAGGCAGGAACGCCGTCGCCGACGTACACGCTGGTGCGGGCGTTTATGGGGTACTTTGGGGACCCGGGGACAGGCGCGGTGGGGGTGAAAAACCTGTGGGTGCACCTGTTTGCACGGGCACAGGGGCAGTATCTGTTTCCCAACTCTGCAGAGTACGTGGGTAAGCGACCGCTGAGCGATGTGAAGCTCTGCGGGTGGTGGAAGCGAATGTTTGGAGATGTTGAAGAGGAAATCAGGAACAAGGGGACAGCCACGATGACGAGGCTGTATTATGTTTTGCCTGGGTATGGAGAAGCAGAGGCTGTACAACTGTTGATGGGAGATGGATCGGCGGCTAAAACATCAGAGTGGACATACGGACACCCATATTCGCAGAAAGAGATTGGGCTGCCATGCGGGGGGGAGGGAACAAGCCTGGGCCACTACATACCGTCGTTTGAAGACGACCCCAAGACGCGGTTTCTGGAGGAACTGGCGCTGACGGGGACAGGACGGAAGCGCAAGCGGGGAGAGACAGAGGGGGAGCTGGGAAAGGTGGGAGCGGAGGAATTCTGGGAACGGATGTCGTTCCGACAAGAGTGTGTGTCTGGGGCTGTAACGGGGTTCTTTGCACTGGGAATCAGATGCGAGGATGTGGCGGGGCAGGATGTGGCTGAGCAGACGGGAGCGGTGCCGGTGCAGGTGGAGCAACGGATACTGGCCGGGCTTCGGAGTCACGAGTTTTCGACCGCAGAACACACGGCGCGGGGGACGGCGCTGGTGGAGGGGACGATCCGGGGCCTGTGCGGGGAGGGCGTGAGCGGGGAGGTGCGTGTGGCGAACAGTGGCCTGGAGACGGGGCGGAGGGAGGCCGGGACGGTGAGGAGACTGACGGCACGGAAAAAGCAGTGATCCGGGAGTGATGGGTTTCAGGATTTGTAGTATTTAATTATTTACAAGTTGGCTTGCTCTGCATGGCGGCCAACCAGACGCTCCCGTCGTTTGCCCAGGCGTTCAGCAGCATCCCCGCCCCAAAGCACAAGCAGGACCCCGACGACCCTGCCCCCGCCCCCGCGCCCCCCAGCAAACGCCGCCGCGTCACCATCAGCGGCGCGCCCCGCCCCCCCGTCCCCGTCGCGCCCCTCAACACCAACGTCGCCGTCCCCAACGACCACGCCAGCTCCACGCCCATCTCCCCCGTCGTCATGGGCCTCACCATCACCCCAGACAACCCCCTGGCCATCGAAAAGGTCAAGTCCATGATCTCCGTCAAGCAGAAGCAAAAGGCCCTTATCCAGCAGCGCAGGGGCAGCGCCGCCACGCCCATGTCCCCCACTGTCCCCCCTGCCCCATCTGACCCCAAGGCCTCGCGTCCCCGCAGAGTCCCCTCTTCCCGGCCCCCCAGTCCCCCGCAACCCTCCCACACAAACGCCCTCCCCCCGCCCCCCATCAGCTTTGCCCGCCGTCGTGCTGAGCAGCTTGGCTCCGCCCAAAAAAAGCCCGCAGACATCCTCATCAGTCCCAGAGACCCTCAGTCTCAGCCTGCAATCCAGAGCGCTCCTCCCGTCACTCTTGGTCGCTTTCCCATGGCTCTCCCCCGTCTCCCCGCCGTCCTCAGACGTCCTGACCCAATCGTCCGCCGTGTCGCCTCTGCAGTCCCTCCCACCCCCACTGGCCTCTCCCTTCAGCGCTCTGCTCCTCGCAGATCCCCTCCCACAGCATCTGTCCCAATTGCCTCCACCCTCGTCCCCACCACTCCCGCCCTCTTCCACCATCCTGCCTATCCAACAGACAAGGCTGCCTTCCTCGCTCCTTTTGAGCTCTTTTACGACGCACTCAACGACTCCAAGCAGCTCAAGTCCTGGCTCGCAGACCAGCTCCAGCGCTCCAACGCAATCATCCAGGCCCTCTCCCAGCAGCAAGAAAACATCAACGAGCTTGTCGAAGATCTTGTCGAGAAACAGCTCGCCCCCATGCGCCAGGAGGTCCTCGGCCTCCAGCGACGCGTCGAAGAGCTCGAAGACGCCTTGCGTTCAGGCCCTAAACACAAAGTCACCAGGACCTCTCTCCGCAACGGCATCACAAACAGCCCAATCCCCGCAGAGTCCTATTCTTTCCCACCTTCCGCAGGCCTCGAACCCTCCCTCTCGTCCCGCCGCCGCACAGAAATATCTCCCCACTCGTCCTCCCCCAGCTGGGGGCCAGACAGGGACACCCCAATCATTATCGCAGACGCCGACTCTGAGACCCCAGAGCCTCCGCCCCCCCGCCGCATCGAGTCTTCCCGCTCCATGCCTCTCGAGCCCCCGCCTTTGCCCCCGCCACCGAGACTCTCTCCCCGTGCCCCGTTTGACCATGCCCTGGCCTCCTCCCCAAAGCCCAAGACCCCTGCAGAACGCCCCAATCTCAGTCGCCAGCCGTCCACCCACAGCCCTGCCGGAGACAGGGAGGAAAAGAAGAGGAATTCAGTCATCATGTCTCCGCCGGATGCACCGGGGAGCGAGGGTTGATTGCACACAGAATACGCTTTCTGGGGTATTGGGCATGGACAATTGCTTTTTTTCTGACTACCCTCTTCCTATGAACTCTGTTTTTCACACTCTTTGCTCTGGACACTTGTTATACGTCCCCCCCCCTTCCACTGTCCTAGGGTTTCTTGTCCCGTTTTTGTTCAGGGTTACGTCGTCAAACTCGGTCCTTTGTCTATCACGCCATGAGATGTTAGCTATCAATCATCGTTTTCTCCTTTTCTTACTCTTCCTTTGCTATCCTTTCTGCTGTCGTCGAATACTCGTCTTTTTTTTTTGTTTACTTGTTCCATATGTGTCTTTCTTGGTTTTTCGTTTCGTTTTCGTCTTTTTTTTTATATGTACTTTATAGACAATGTACATCTACGTAGCAGCGAAGCGTCAAACGGAGAATTGACCCTCCCCCCGCCCGTGTCTTCTGCCCGAAAGCTTATGTTTGCTTGGTTAATTCAAGCTTTTTGGATTTGCTGTAGACGCATCAAGGATTCGGGCATATTTCCAAAAAGCACGCCCAAGTACCTCTCTGTGGGCATCGTGAATCTCCTTCAACTACGGCATCAAAGCTTCATGCGAGAAAAAAGAAACCTCAGGTGAGAAGCATCCCGAGGACGCCGCCACGGTATGAATGAACAAAAACGTAAACAATAGTTGCCACTACTAGTAAGTAGTGCACCCTTTTTAACGTTAGGCTCTTTTGATGGGTGCAAAGAGATTGACTCGCGAGTCAGGGACTAGGAGTTCTTCGTGGTTCCACTTTTTTTTCCCTCCTCTTCTTCCTTTCGTTTCCCTTTCTTTTTTTTTATGGAGATCTAATCTTATCAAAAGATTGATGTCACTCGGAAGCAGTATTATCTGGCGTTTTCTGTGCTACCACGAGTTATACGCTACGCGTTTAGGTATCTAATTTCGAGACCACGTAGGCCCGCCATCAGAAATTTGGATCCATCCATCCCTCAATAATCTCCGGTCAACTCGACACCACCTAACCTACTAACCGACGACATCCTTCGATACTTGAGTCCTTTACGACATGGCACAGACTGCCGTGCGTCGTCTAGTCCTTGGTGCCCGGAGCCTCGCTCTGGTGGGGCGACAACGTTTTCATTCATCGGTAGATCCAGCCGTCCGACACGTCCAACAACCACAACAACGACGACCGCCGTTGCTTCTGTATACAGCCGCTACCCCGAATGGAAGAAAGGTCTCCGCGCTGCTCGAGGAGCTCAGGGCTACGACGGGTCTACAGTACGCGTACGTCCATGTCCATGTCCATGGGCCGTGGGTCCCCCCCGCCGTCTAAACATGTTTGTTTTTTCCCCCGTAAATTACGTCTCTTTTTTTGCGGTATGTAGGGTACACAAGATCGATCTATCGGAAAACACGCAAAAGGAGCCGTGGTTCCTGAAGCTGAACCCGAACGGGCGTATACCCGTGCTCGTCGACCACAGCCGGGCGGACTTTACGGTGTTCGAGACGGCGGCGATATTGTTGTACCTCGCGCGGTATTACGATACCCACCGTGTCTTTGCGTTTGATCCTATGCAGCAGCCTGAGGAGTATAGCCAGATGGTGCAGTGGATCTTCTGGGCGGTGCGTTTGCATTTGCGTTTGCGTGTTTTTTTGGGTTTTGAGGAGTCGTTGATGATGATGATTTTTGGAAAGCATGGAGGGCTCGGACCGATGTCTGGTCAAGGTTTGTAAAAGTCTTCTTGGTTCCCTCCCCCCCTTTGGCTGATTGTGAACGTGTTTAGCTAGCCATTTTAGGAACGCGGCGCCGGTAGATATTCCGTATGCTAAACAGCGTGTGTTTCTCTTTCTTATTTTTTTTTTGTTTTATTTTTCACCTCCTGGGACTTTTGGCTCGGATAGGATACACGGATGAAACAGGGCGACTGTATGGTGTCTTGGAGTTACAATTGGCCGGACGTGACTATTTGGCAGGCGCGGGTAAAGGGAAATATAGTATTGCGGATATCAATGCCCATCCATGGTAAAGACGCGTTTCTGCAGATCTCCATCCCCTCTTTCAAGCTCAAGATGAATTACAGGGTAAGTGCACACAAACGGGCCGGTTTTGAGAGTCTAGACCAGTGGCCCGGTCTGAAGGTAACGTCGGTTTCGTTTCTCTTCGAAAGCTAGATCCATCTAATGTCGATATGCAGCGATGGTTTGAGAGAATAGCGGAGCGGCCAGCGATTCAGGCCGGGTATGCAGTACCAGCGTAGGATTAACTTTGTAATTTTTTATGTGATTCCATACGGGGAAAAAAGAGTGCGTGGGAATGCCAAATCACAATTTTGCTGGTGGACTTGGACGACACGGGTCATTGACCAAATGAACTTGTGCAGACGACTGACAGCGTCGACGTCGTTCGTGCGCAATTATGCCACGCGCCACAGACGTCCAAAGCCAGGCACGTCCGAACGCCCTCCCATGCGTGTCGCAGACCCGCTCGTTAACAACCCCAAGGCCGTCGTCACCACTCTCGAAGACGAGGACTTGACTTTTATCCACCGCCCGCCCCCAACGGCGCCCTCACCGTTCTCCCTATCCACTAACCCAACCTCTCCTCTGCTGCGACCTCCAGTGCCCGTCACAAGCGCGCCGCTTCCCCCCCTCGTGCGAAAAGAGATCCCTACACCAGACCGCGCGTCCGATAAGGTCGTTGCCGAGATCCGCCGCCTACGACGCTCAGATCCAAATACCTACACACGGTTGAAGTTGGCTGAGATGTTTGGTGTTACGTCGAATTTCGTTGGGGCCATCGCCGCGCTCAAGTCTTCCGCAAGAAGAGCACGTTTCCGTATAGATGCAGAGAAGCAAGCAAAACTCAGGGAAAATTGGAGCGAAAAGAAAATTACAGCCCGCGCAATCCGTGCAAAACGGCAACAGTTTTGGTGATTTCCTCTCATTGACGATAATAATCTTTCCATGTGCGTCTGCCCCCCTCGTCCCTGTTTTTCTCACCCTGACTGATATACACCTCCCCATCTTTCCGCAGCGCCTACACGCTTCCATCCTGTGTTTTCCCATCTATCATCAGCACAAATAATATACAAATACAATACTTGCCCTTCCTGCCCTAACTCTCTTTGAACTGAACTTGACGGTGATTCTCGGTCGGAATGCCGCCAATCTAGAAATGGCAATTCAACTGTCCGCGTCTTCCGCTTTCTCCTCTTTCACGGTGATAAGCATGGTCTCAAACCTTCATCCGAACAATTCACATGTGTGAAGTTTAAGCAAATTATTGACCCCCTTGCTCTCGGACAGCCACTATAAACGCGTTTGACATAAACCTCCGAACACATATAAAAACACAAGGGTTCCGTTTCTTTCCATTCGCTCCACAGTCATTGAGACACCATGTCAACTATTCCTCATAGTTTCTCGCCCGCTCCTCGAATTCCTCCTTATTTCAATAATACTGACCACCGACAAAGATGTCTCGAACAACTTCGCAGCAAAACAGACCCCCTCGAGAAATACATCTATATGTCTGGGTTAAAGGAACGCGATCCAAACTTATTTTATGAGGTCCTCTTGGCCAACATGCTTGAGATCATTCCTATCCTCTACACGCCAACGGTACATTTGGCTAACGGCCCAACCGCTACATGTCTCACATTGTTTTTAATTTTGATGTTAGGTCGGCGATGCATGCTCGCAATATTCGCACATCTGGCGCCGCCCTGAGGGCTTGTACGTGAGCATTGAGAACCGCGGCCGTATTCGGGAAGTCCTTCGCACTTGGTCTGGTGGCGCAAACTCCAGGATCGCAGTCGTGACTGATGGTGAGTAAATACTTTGAGCATCCGTGTGACATTATCCCACTGAATGTACTAGGCTCTCGTATCCTGGGACTGGGCGACCTCGGAGCCAATGGTTTGCCTATCAGCATCGGAAAATTGTTTGTGTGCTAATCGTTTTCAACTGCTGTGTTCCCACTCATGTCGCAATCTACAGGGACCTGTACATCGCTGGCGCTGGAATCGACCCTGCGACTACCGTTCCGATCTGCCTTGACCTGGGCACGAATACCCAACGGTTCCTCGATGATCCCCTGTACATTGGTGCGCGCCGCAGGCGTCCTGACGTTCAAGAGGCAAGGATCTCTAAAAAGCAGTTATATCCCTTCGTCTGCTTAGATTATGCCGTCTCTTTAGATGGATCCATTCATGAAAGAATTCATGGAGGCCATGAGAGAAGTCTTCCCGTCGCTCTTGGTTCAATTTGAAGACTTCTCAACGGACAATGCGTTCCGATATCTCGACATGTTCCGCTCTCAATACCGCTGCTTCAACGATGATGTGTGTTATCGTCTTGTTATCTTTTACCAAATATCACATGCTTACTTGTCGACGCGTTCTAGATCCAGGGTACAGGTCTGAGCCTTCCTTTCTTCCCGGGCATGTTCAGAATATTGATCGATCCTTGACATTCACAGGCGCGGTCATTCTCTCGGGTTTCATTAATGCCGCGAAACTTTCTAGTGCAGCGTCGGGAAAACCACTTACAGATCACCGTATCCTGTTCTTTGGTGCTGGTTCTGCTGGCATTGGCGTCGCAAAGCAGTTGATGTCGTTCTTCAAGCTGCTTGGTATGAGTGAAGACGAGGCTCGCGGTAGGATATACGTAAGTTCTTTCTTTTTCTCACCTTCCCACGTTTTACCGAGAAAATTAGACCGTGGACTCTAAAGGCCTTATTACGGCTGATAGGAAAGGTCTCCAGGAACACAAGAAATGTAAATCTGTTTTATTCTCACGTGTATCTGTAGTATCTGACTTTGGCCAATCAGATTTCGCGCGTACGGACTATAATGGTCCACCGCTGACGAATCTTATTGATATCATTGGATATGTTAGACCAACCGCGTTGCTCGGGCTTAGCACAATCCGGGTATGCGTGCTCATCGAAATCCCTTTTAGCCTTCTATTCACAGTGCATCCTTTTTCAGAATGCTTTCACGGAGGAAGTCGTGCGCCTCATGGCCTCCGTCAATACTCGCCCGATCATCTTTCCCCTCTCGAATCCTGTGTCCCTTTGTGAATTAGATTTTACTGACGCTATCCAATGGTGTGTTTATGATTTGCTCATTCACTCCCTTTCCATACCCACTGAATAATCAATGCAGGACAAACGGCTCGGTCATCTTTGCCTCCGGAAGCCCGTACAAGCCCGTTGAGCGCGCAGGGAAGACCTACGAACCCGGACAGGGAAACAACATGTACATTTTCCCTGGCATCGGCATGGGCACCATCTTGTCAAAAGCACGCCATGTGACCGACTCTATGGTCGAGCAGGCATCTATCGCACTCTCTGAGGCCCTTACGGACGAAGAGAGGAAGGCGGACCAAGTGTACCCGCGCCTTGCGCGTATCCGCGATATCAGTGCTCGTATTGCATTGGCTGTCATTCGTGCGGCTCAAAAAGATGTAGGTCTCTTAATTTTCTCATCGTTGGATGATTACTGATGGTCTCCTGAATGATAGGGGGTTGACGAGAATAGCTTTATCAGAAAAATGTCTGATGCAGCTCTGCTGGATCATGTGAAGTTGAAGCAATGGCAACCTCGTTCTACACGTCTACCATATGGAAATGGTAATATCAATGGGAGTGAGCACCGCTTATGACATTGTCTCTCCCCTTCAACTGTGATTGTATTCATCTAAATGTATGTTTTCATTACGACCCTACATCATGATCATCTTCTATATGTAAAACTGTATGCATCTATTTATGGTGCTGTTGTATCAACGGAAGTACTCATTTAGCAAAGAAAAAAAAATCAAAGTTGTTGACTTCTTTCTCGTGTGACCATGGGGGTGGCGCAACATTCGTATCATGAATTGTCAACGAGCGTGAACAATCTCCCTTCTTGCTGCCAAATAAAATGCAGTTGTACTTCATAACAGTCTCGAATCAATGTCGACAGCTGCCCGCATTTGCATGTAATAGGCTGAAGCTGGGTGTGGCGTGAGCAGATTACGCATCAATAGTGTCATCGACATCTAACTCCTCGCCAGTACCGATATCGTCGTTCCAATGAGCAATACCAAACCGATGGTTTACGCCCTTGAGTGTGGGTAAGCAAGCAGCGCCACCACATCCGCCTGTCCGAGGCATCTTCCTAAGATAGACAATTTCTTTTACTCGAGAATGAATCAAGGCCATGCTACACATGATGCATGGTTCATGTGTGGTAAACATCGTGAGTGATGTGAGAAGATAGTTTCCGCCGTTGTGTACCTCGACATCCCCGGAGTTGGGCGTGGCTGATCCTGAGGATGTAAGTCGAGATGTCTCCATCGGCGCAGGTGTCGAAGAAGACGCTTGGTAATCAGCCATTTTCCGTATGACGTTGATTACAGCATGTCGAAGAGGGTGTGCACTTGACTGCCTTGTGTCACATGCAGTGAAGACCATGTCCAGAGAGGAACTTGTTGTCGTTCCGTAAGGGGCAGCGACATGAGCCGCAATTGGCAACTACAACCCCCAAGGAGTAAGTGAATTGTGAACCCAATCCCATAAATAATAATTACCTCTCCTCGACTTCGTGCATCATGTGCTGCGATAACTACAGTCTTCATCGCTTGCCACGCCCAATGTGCCTGGCCTCGGGTCCATTCCTCGGCTTCACCCTTTCTAGGCGGCGTGAACAACGTTGGCCAGAACGTTGACTTCAGCTTTAGTGAAATCGGTGTCAGCGCGGGGGTGCTCGGAACAAGAACAGTGTATGGCGGAGGTAGGCCCAAGTCACTTGGAGTACAAGGAGAGGTCGGAGATACGGCGAGGGCTGCAAGGAGGAGGGTAGCGGTTTCACTCGTCTTCCGTATTCGTTTGAGGTGCCCAAGATCGGGAGTCTCAAGACCTGCTTGCTTCAGCCATCTTTTGGTTCCGAGTGAGCCAAGGCACGATAGAAGACAGTGGAATAGAAGACTCGCTTAAGCATCGTCGTTATGTGTCGTGGATTCGGAATGTCCACGACCCATGCTTCAACTAAGTCACCAAAAAGGACCATGAGTCATGAGAAATCTGGGGTTTATACCGGATACGCACCTGTTCGGATGGACTCTAAGTCTTCCTCCTCAGGCGGGAGTTTGTACCTAGTGAATGGAAGCTCCTCTTCTGGAATGACTTCATCAGGGTCTCCCTTCTCAAATGGGCTTTCTTCTTGGGATGAGACTGGATCTGCGCTCTCTCCGACGGCTGACAGCCCACCCCAACCATCTTCTGCATCCAATTCGGACAGTAAAGCGGCTTTTTCGGAGAGACCTACGGGCTTGAACCACAAATTGTGACCATAGAATATACAAAGTTCCTCGCCGGGCGCAATATCGCGCACCGTCGTGTATCTAATGGATTCGGTAGGCCTGTCAAGGACATATGATACATTTGGATTATCAGAATGATTGAATAAAGACCCTTATAAGGCAGGAAAAAACTGAGATTCAAGGCAAGGTTCTAGAAAGCCTGGTATTTGTACGTACCAAGTCCCAGTGCGAGAGCCATCCTTCCGTCAGCCCATTTGAATGTATAGTCATCTAGCAGCGTGAATCTCCCTGAGCATCCCATCAGTCAAAGCTTGGATATATGACTGTCACAGAACTTTACCATGTTCTGCATACTCCTCCTTGGAAAAAAAGAGAACAGGGCTAATTTCGACTATTGTATGGGCAGATATAGATCGAGATGCTGATGCAGCGTCAGAGGACGCTTGAGCTCAAGTTAAGCACCAGAGTCACTAACCATACACGCCTCTGCCCTTATCATTGGTACGGCGGATCACACACCCTGTGTTATTAAGGTGCAGAGGTGCAGTCACCGAGGTCATTCGACGAAATCAAATCCGAGAGCCGCACTCATGTCTGAGCACGTGCTCGCGACACGTCTGCGCGCCAGGTGGGTGTGGATGCCACAGCCCATTTCTTCTCATCTACTATCATGCGTGCGCTACCCCCGCGTCCCTTGCCGCGTGTCCTACTCCTGGGCCTGGTGCCCGTTGCCGCCTGGTTCATTGTTCGACCTCTCCTGGATCCCGTGCCACCTCTTCCAGCTCTATACACTTCTCTTGGCTTTTCGATCTTCGCATTTCTAGCCACCGTTTACTTCATACCTGCACTCGGACCATCCTTTGTGAAGGCTGGACTGAAGGGTGGAGACCTGCTGAAACCGTATCGCCATGAAATTCCCATGTCCGTACGATATTGTTTCAGCCTGTACATGAATTACGTTTCTCATGAGGCTATAGACCGGAGAGCCAGGGACTCGTGTGCGCGTTGGTGTACATCTTGCTTCTACTGCT
>QGOA01007853.1:0-19062 GCA_003313075.1 Termitomyces sp. MG16
ACCAACCAGGCTCTTTCGAGCATGCGACGTAGAATCAAAGGCTGGCTGAAGAAGTGAAACATCATCGGCCACGACGACACTTTCAACTTTAATGCGGCCAGAGGCCAGAGCCTTTTCTATGGCAAGCCCGAAATTGAGACGGTCTCCGGTATAGTTGTTTATAATCACCAGTACATCCTTCCACTGATGTACTTGGATGGCTTGATCGACCTCAGACAGAGCGGCCCCAGAGGAAGAAGCCAGGTATATGGTCTGTAGAATTTGTTTTGCACTGGGGCTGGCAAATATGTCGCCTGAGACACATGCCGAAAGCATCCCCCGACCGGCGTATCCTGCATGAGCAGGTTCGTGTCCTGCTCCGCCACCTGTAATGACAGCAACGCTGGAAAGTGCGTTGCATTCCGTATCCGTGTGGATGCAAATCTCATCAGATACATACACTGACTTGGAAGCTGCGTGTCTGATTACAGCAGTGAGTGTAGCACGCTGATTTTGGAATTAAAGCAGACTACTTACAACTTGAGTGCCGGATTGAGGGCTACAGCTCCTCTGAGAGCCTTGAGGACTAAACCGTCCGCAGAATAATAGATGTGTTTTGAAGACATGGAGGAACTCCGGCATCTTGAGTGGCTTGTAGTTTCTCATCCATAGACGATAGATCTTTAAATAGGGTACCCTTTCCCACAGAAATCTGATGTACATGCGGAAGCAAGACATTTTTCATACGAGATTTGAGCACCGCAAATAGATTATCCACAATGACCAATCAGATTACGATATACGCGAATGAAGTTGACAAGGATGAAGTCGAAGGTCGACGTTATTATTCGGTGACGCCCGTCCCACAATAAATATAGGTATATCTGACTCTCGAGGTTTCCTCAAGACAGAATTTAATTTAGGTATGGTATATACATCCCGTCACTTAGCTTTCTCAATATAATGGTAGTACCTTCACTGGGCTCAGCTATGCCATGGTTCGCCGTGGGATTCTGACTGGGTACTGTGGACCTCGCAGTTCCTTGGACTTTGCCATCTTGAGATCCTCCGCATCCAAGAGTTTCCACCGAGGCCCGTCCCATTCTAAATCTTCTTCATCCTGAAGGTGTGTTCCCAACTCGTGAGTAACCTGGATTCAGAGGATGTGCCTCGGTAAATCTATAGTTTCAAAATTAAGAAAATAGCATAACATACCGCCACTGACCAAGCCATAGCAAGTCGTCCAGTCCGACCGCGCTTTCCCTGTCCACAACGCAGACACTCAATTCTCACTTCGAGTTCATCCATTGCTTTCTTGGATACAACATGTGGGTCTACTCCACATAGTTCAATTATTGCCTTTGCGTGACCAGCTGCCTCTTCATCGTACTTGACTTGTAACCCACCAAAGTTCCAGGGTCGTCGGAATAACAGTGCATATTCTGCCTCATCGTATGTTTCATGGCAGTCCCATGGTCTGTGGTCCAGGGCAAATTTATACAATTCAGCATTGTCGCCACTTGGTTTGAAATTATTGTGGGATTCAATCAGGCAGTGATGTTGCAATACGTCAGGATAAGACGTTAATTTTCCACACCATCGGCAGCTGAACAACGCCATAGCAAGGTCCAAAGAAGGATAGTCCGGAGGAAGCAAAACTTCCAAAAGCCGCTTTTGTGACTCGGACCGAGCCTCACAAGCTCTGGCAATATCCTCCTTATGGGCTACGAAATCTACTGGCTCCAGCGTCGTATCAATGGGAGTGGAGAAGATCAGCGATCGGAATGGCTCCTCCGCACATAGGTCTGGAAACCCAGGAACACAGGAAATGTGTGGCAATGTCTTCAAGAATTCTTTGTACAGGGGCATCAGGAGCATCATACGTGTTTGAATGACACTTTGGCGTTGCCCTTCAAGGCGTTTCAAACGGACATCCTCCAAGTAGGTGATTATGCGAGGATGGATTGTGGACCAGACTTGTGACATGCTTAAGTACCCAGTGGCGTCATGGAGAGATGAAACCTCAAGTATGAACTTACTCTTCTCGGTCAATTCCTGTGCTTTTTTAACTTCGGGTATTTTGGCAATTCCCCATGACTCGAGATAGTCTAGCTCATTGCTCCAACCTGCGGCACCTTCAGTCAATTGTATACATGGATAGTACAAAGAAAAGGAAACCTTCTTGGCGAAGCCTCAAGCATATACTATGAACAATTTGGAATGACGCCGTCGTAATAGAAGATAGAGAAAAACTTACGCCTCTTTTCTCTTGGAGACGATGTCTTTGATCTCATTTTCTCGCCTCATTTTAATGTCATGAACCCATCTTTCGCATTGTGTGGCATGCTGAAAAAAAAGGATAAGTCAAGTCAAAGTAATTCACTACCAATTCGTTTCAACCTTCACACGTTTATCATGAAACTTCTTCTGTGTTTCAACGAACTTGCTGAGCGAGTTTTCATCATATTTGAGTCTGTCTAACTCTTGGGTGATCCTCTGATAGTCTTCTTTCATATAGAGGGTAGCATATACTTCAGGAAGATAAGTCAGAGCCGTCAAACAGGAAGAAGGCCATGTATGTACGCACATTTCAGCGGTGTGCTGACATACCACGAAGGGCACAGATCTGGAAGCTTTTTCCGACTACCTCGTAGTGCTGAAACGGTCCTGCCGGTGTTGAAGGTAACATCAGCCGACGAGCCTCGAGGGAGTTGTGTTTTTCTCACGTTGCCTTGATGCAAGCGGCACAAAGTCGTAAACGTGCAGCCCAATGAACGTATGATGTTTTCACCTGACCGCAATGCTGAGGTTCAAACGTTACAAAGGAGCGTTGATGATACGAGGTAACAAGCAAAACTTGCATTGCAATAAGTCCCATACAAGAGCAAGGCGTAGCTGGGGTACGTCATGTCTTCTGGTATTTGTGGTGGAGGGTCTCGTTCAACGTTCATAAATGCCTGAGAGGAAGATAAAAGATAAATTAGCAACAACTGCTCTAGTTGCTTACTCCTTTCCAAATGTGATTCGTTTGCCGATTCAACAACATTCCTCGAAAGACTTTATTGGCTCCGGACAAATGGAGGAGATCGACTGGTTCAAGAAAACTGAATATTTCACAGAGAATGTCGAAAGGCATTTCAGTGATCAGCTTTAACTTTCCTTGAATACCTCTTCTATTGGTCCTCGCCTCGCATCTCGTATTCAATTCATTCGGTGCCCCAACGACCTTGCGTCGTTTACGTTGAACCTTTTGGGGCATTGAAGTTGAGGAGTGATCAACAACAGTGGAGGAAGTTGCTTTATTCCTCAAACGGGCAGACGCGCGCAGTTCAGGCATTGGGGCACTAGTAAGAACAGGAAAAGATGTACTCAAAGATAAGTACTGGGGAAAAGACGATGCAGACGCGCGACTTTTTATATTAAGTAGAGGAGTATTCATCACGTGGTTCAACGCGCGGCGAATTGGTGTCACAATTAGTTGCCGAATGAGTCAGGAGCGAGCTCGCTGTTCTCGTTCATCTGGACAAAATTTCACAAGATCAGGCAAACCGTTTGAGCATAGACAGAAGTTATGACTAGGCTCATCGAAACGCGGCGATTATGAATTCTTGATTAGTGAGGAGTGTGAATGTTACGAATATCTCATTCAGAAATACAGTTAATATAAGGAGAGTATGAGTCTAAGGACTTCTTTGAGCACCAGTGCTCAATCACAAGTCTCGATACCTATGGCATCGCTGATAGAGTCTAAAAGAATGTCGTTGTAGTCTCCTGTAGAATCCCACATAGAGAAGCCTTTGAGGCCCTTGTCATTGATGAATTGCCCCTTCGCAGCTTATGCAAAAGGCTTTAGTAAGGTCGAAGCGTAAAGGAGTCAATATATTCACCAAAGCTTTTTGCATCATCGAAAGAGATCATAATAGAAGCATCAGCATTATAGACAAAGGGCTGAAGATTGAACGAGAATTAGCATCGAAGTTGCGTCATAAGATAGAGAACGAACTGTTTGGCTGCAGGGATCAGTGTAATAAGAGACGTTTTGCAGAGGAGAACCCGATTGATCAAGGAAACCGGAGGAAATCAACTGTCCGAAGTAGTAAAAGCCACTGGGTGTAGTTGAAACGTCACCACAGATATCCGCTGTTTGTGAAGACACTAGGTTAGAACCAGTGCATCGTCCGACACTGAAAGAATCGAAACTCACGTTGGGGAGGGGCAGAAGGGTCGTCATTAGGGCCATAGGGAATACCAGTAAAGGTAGAGTACACCGCAATCGAGTTGTTTGCAAGCAATGCAGTGGCAGATGAAACATTAAACCCGTGACCGTAAGCCGGGACGCCAAGCACAATCTTAACACGCGGAATTTTAATATATATAATTACTGGACAGACTCTGAGACCGACCTTACTGGCAGGGAAATTGGTAGCTGTCCATTGCTGGATAGAAGAAGTGGCAGATCCGGCTTTAGTCGCTGCACATGAATCATCAAGGGGTGCATTCGGTCCAGTTGTCGGAGACCATGAACCCCAGATATCGTAGTCCATGATAGCTATTCCATACCAAGAATTGTCAATAAGGGATGCATATCTGTCGAATAGATTCTCACCAATGTAGTCAACGTCCTCAGCTAGATCAGAAAGGTCACCGTCTGTGTCTGTGAATGGTGTGGCTCGCACTGCGAGGGTGATCATTTTATCCGAACCAATCTTTTCGCGGAACTCATGAAGAAACGCGAAGAAATTGTTTGAGTCATCACCAGTGGCGAGGTTGCAGGACATTCCGCCACCACCTGGATATTCCCAACTGCAAAAAGTGAAGATGAGGATCAACCAAATATATAAATCTTGATATCAAGATGGCGTACTCGAAATCCAGACCGTCAAGATTATTGTTAATCATGAACTCGTAGCAGGTATTGACGAAATTGGTACGATTGTCAGGATTAACAAGTGCAGAGAAGAAACGTGAACCCGTATATCCGCCAATTGATACAAGGGCTTTCACATTCTGTCATCTGGTGTGAACATTGTATCCTGACTAAGCAAAATAAAACGTACATTTTCTTTTGCTAGAGAGACGAACTGTGGAAGGATTACATTATTCGTGTCATCCGGCATTGATAGGACACCATTCTCTGTAGGAACACTACGTAGAAACGATCAGTTGATCAAAATGTTGAGGCCACTTGAAAAAGTTACACTTACGCAAAAGCATACGTCGCGACATTATACTTAGACCAAGAGATGTTGCTTGGAGGTTGTTGTGCATTGCGCCAGGCAGGCCACCACATCGCTGCGACGACATCATCTGTCGAATTCACAATCTGTGTGGAGTGCGGCGCCGGTTTCGGGGGTACCAGCCCACAAAAAGGTGCCGCAGACACTAAGGAGAGACAGAACACAAATGCCAAGTAAAAGGAGAGCTGCATGTTTGAGTGCATGCGGAGAGTGAGTGAGAGAGGCGAAAGAGGAGGGGTGGTATGGGTGCGGAGGGGCTCGGACTTTTTATGATGAAATGAATTTATAGCAGGAGTTGATCGTATTTATATGCAGGGCAATTACGGTCCGCACAGGTATTGTGGGGTATAAATGGCATGTGTACTTGGCCCCATTGTGTCATTGTCTTCTCGTGTATCAAGTCGTGGTCGTGAGGGCGTAGTGCCTGAGGGGAAAAAAGCTAGGATTTGCGCTGGAGAAGCACTAAAGTTTTCCAAGAGCACAATTTCCCCCAAGATGAGTCCCAGAGTCCAAGATAAGCTTGTCGAGAATGTCTGGCACTTCGGAAGGATACGTTGGGAATCAAGATCATCAACACCACGTGTGGTCACACCAGGGTCCATGCATTGGTGGTTGTTGTCCAAGAAAACAAGCATTGTCCAGACCTTGTCACACGGAAAAAAATTACAATGCAACGAACAGCCCTAAAAATGACAATGACATTTGGACGAGTCGAAACACAAAGAAAGAACGTCACAATAAGATGACCGATCAGAATTTAAATCTGGTTATATATGTTCATCCTTATCCCACGGCTGACAAGCAGGAGATTATGCAGAGAATCCCGAGGACCGGCTCGTACCTCTTGGTTAAAGGACTATTGTTCGCATAAAACTTCAAGGAAATGTATCTCACTCCTGCTTCTACGACGTAAATTGCGATTTGAGTATCCCTTACATTTCTCAGCGTTTGTCCTTGGAAAAAAACCACGGAAACAATGGCGAGCGGAGCGCATTTATAATATCCTCCTTGGAATGGTGCAAATCCAGCTGGTGATTGTATTTCTTCCAAAGTTAGCCTGATCGTAGCTCGGAAGCGGCATTTATATCAAAGCAGGTACTCAGTACTCAAGTCTCAAGTCTACTAATACACTATAATCCACATAACCGCACGCGGCAAAGGCACAGGAGCATACCTATTAATAACATCTCGAACAAAAATCCATTAAACTCTACCTCCTCTGTCCAACCTTGTCCCTGTACCACGAACCACCCCAATACGTGCAGCCAGTTGCCTCGCCTGAAGCAGGCGGAGACGCTTGGAACGTGCAAATAGCACGAACAGAGCGATGGCTGCAAATATGATATTGCATGTCACGAACTCCAAGAAGTCTGCACGCTCCTGAGCTACAATGCGACCACAGGAACCCCAGGCGGGTGTTTCGCCTTCTGGATGTTCCGTTTTAAATGCATCGAGGTCAATGGTGACATCCGAGCCGATGCTCCCCGGAAGTGCTTGTGCACCCTTAGAGCTTGGGGGGCCGTGAGATGGAGGACGTGCGGACGTGGCATTGAAACAGTGCATGAGCTGTCTATTACCAAAGGGTTGGCAATATGGTTCTGAAAGCTGGTGGGAAATAGGTTCTAGATCTGTACAACTAAGAAAGCAGAACATACTTGGGACTTTGGACAGGGCTCGCATTCATGGAATGGTGTACAGGTAAGTGCTGTTTGTGTATCATTCGCGGGTGGGTTCGTGTGGTCATGAACGGCTAATACAAATGAGAAAAGAGACATGAAAGTTCTATTAGAGACTCGTAAGAGAGCATCAACACTTTATGCGCACTGAACGCACAAACATATCGTCGTTGTCAGACCTGACGAGTGGAAAATCATCTGTTGGACATGAACGTGGTGAGTGCGGAGAACAGAGACACGTGGGAAAAGCCAATCACCTATCTCCACTCAGACGTACGGGACAAACGATCACTACTCCCTCTGTCCAACAGCCATGTCTCGCAGAGCACCTATTGTCGAGGACGAGTTCGACGACGACACCATACTCCCTCTTCCTTCTCATGTTCTCCCCAACACTGGCACCCGTGGGCCTCTTATCGAGGAGCTGCACATTTCGGACGACGAGTTCGAGCCGCAAGCCGGCCCTGCTTCGCCGCCCTCTTCCAAGGTACAGTCCAGGCCCACAGCCTCAGGCGCAAATCGTCCAGAGACCAGCTCGACTCTCGACATCACTCCCTACAAAGCGTGTGTGCCTTTGACTTTTTAATGCGAGATTAAAAAAAGAAACAATCGACTCGCACAGATGGACGTGCATCTATCCCATCTACATAGACGCCAAGCGGCCTTATGCAACAGGGCAGCGTCGTGTGTCGCGTGCAAAGAGCCTTTGGTGGCCGCTCAGCAAGGATATTGCGGAAGCGGCCAGTCGGTTAGGCCTCAGCACGCTACACGAGGTCAGTAAAGCACATCCGCGTGATTGGGATAACCCCGGCCGCGTACGTGTACAGTGGAAGAAGGAGGGACGGCTTGTCAACTCTGCCGTAAAGACTAGTAAGTCGTTATCCTTCTTACTTGATTTGGCACGCCAAGACGCGCGCCACCTCTTTACAGAGAAACAGCTACTCGAGATGATCTGCTTGCAGATACAACAACTAAAGCCAGAAAATATTCCTAAACCACCTTACAATTATACCCCGTCAAATCCCGCAGCGGTGCCGCCGCCCAAACCTATGAGCTCTAGCAAAGGCAAGCAACCTGCGCAGACGAAGTCCAAGTCGCCTGCGGCTCCGCAGCCTAAACAAACAGGTAGTCGCCGGGTTCCTGTACCTCCAGAACCCCTTCCACCTCTGTCAAGCCGGATCTCGCAATATTCTCCTGCGATCTCAACTGGTGTACTCATCGAGACTGTCAAAGCTGGGATGAACGCCACAGAAAGTCCTATTCCTGGTGCTGGTCCCACACCAGGCGCATCCGGGGGTATACAGAAAGGAAAACGGAAAGTGGTGAGGGTACGGGGATGATATAATAAGGCATAAGGATACATACTTGTAAGGCAATTGTAAGATGTACCATACACATTTGACCATTTCGGGCCGCAATCATCGTTGAGTCCGGCGGAGATTTCCGACATATCATGATGAGAATGATATCGATAATTAGCACTGAACAGTTTTTGATCTTTTATCCCTGTTCAATGCTGGGCGCACGTCTTCAGTCTTTCTATTACTATTCTAAGATCTAACACGTCGTGATATGCTCAACCTAAAGAGTAATGTTTTTCATATTTGGTCGGCGGTCTCCTTTCCATCCTCAAAATCGTTTATCTACTGTGACCCACATGGAGGGGGTGTCGATACACAGATAATAACTTTCAGTACTGTCTGCTAGTACATGATCGTGAATATATGGCAGTAGAGTTCGATTGCAATGGATGTGTTGCTTCGTGATCTACTCGTCACAAGAGATCCTGCTGGGCAGATAAACACACAGGTGCGTCGTCATCACCCAAGATGGTTCATGTATTTCATACTTTGTATAGATTCAGTTTTTGTTACCGAAGAATCTCCTGAAACAATCGTCTCGCGCTAATGCCAACATTAGTGTGATAGGATTGCATATATAGAGGTGCCGTGAGTGAAAGTCGTTAATGGATTTCCTGACCCACTGTAATGAAGGATGCTTCTAGAGTATACGTCCGCAATGACTTCAGTTTATTAGATTGCCTTCTTCTGCTTATCGCAGTACTATCTATCGCCTTCTACATACGGAGTTAGAGTGTTCAAGAAGTCCCCGGCCCACATCCCGCATGTCTTGGAAACTTCACTTTCAGCGTCGAATAAACAAATCCCCAAGAGTACAATGGCAGTTAGTAGTCGGTCTAGACCATGGAGTCACGGAGACCGAATTTTCAAATTGGCTCATACCAAAACATCAGTGACGCCGTTATAAGTCCTCGCCCCCACATGCGGAAGGCTCTTAATCTAGTCCAGACGGATTTAATCAAAATTGGGCACACGAGTGTCAAGAATGCTACTTCCTGGCAAGGACTCGTCCGTTAAACGATGCCAGAAAGGTCTGGGAGATCAGCATCACGTGCAGAAACTATAGCGTTTCCTATCCTGGAGAATCGTCTCAGTTTTCAAGTGCTCTCCACCCAATTCGATCGATCGAAACGATGTAGGTCTGTCTCGGTATCTCCTTTGATACGAACATACATCAACCCCCCATTCGTCAATCTGGCCTTGTCTCTTGCTCGTGTCCTCTCATTTCTACTCTCCTCTACATCCTCACGGTTTACTCGTGACGTTAGGTTCCTTTGACGAGCATGCCAACGGTGCAGAAGCCATATCACTCCGGTGGCCCGCACGTCCATCATGTGTTGCTCAAGGCAACCTTCTATGGTGTTGATCACCCTCTATCAACACCAGGTGTACCAATACATCAGTACTTAGGCATTAAGTACGCTTCTGTACCTGCCCGCTTTCGCCCGTCGAAGTTGTGGAAGACATACCCTCCAATAGTCGACGCCTCGCATCATGGGTACGTTTCAATCTCATCTCATTGGTTTTCAACGAGCTCATGGATCTAGGCCAATCTGCCCTCAGCCTCGTTCGAGGCTATCTTATGAAGAAACATTGGTTGGCATCTCGAATGATCGTTCCCCGCAGCAGGTCCTGAAGTCGGACGAATTTGAGTGCTTGAATCTCAACATTACATGTCCGGGTGGGCTCACACCTCAGTCTCGCGTGCCAGTCATGTTGTGGGTACACGGGTGAGTATCTTCCTACCCTGTATCTATTTACTATGTTTACGACTCGGTCTTACGGACAGGGGCGGCGACAGAGGTAGTGGTGCGAGCTGGGTTTATGATGGCGGTCCCCTCGTGAGGAAAGGTCTAAGTATGGGTAAACCAGTGATCATTGTCACTTTTAAGTAAGTCGTTTTCCCTAGAAAAAATAGTTTTCTTAATTAACTTCCATGATATAGCTTCCGCATTGGTTTGTTTGGTTTTGCGGCGAGTCCCATGATTCGGGAAGACAACATGGCTGCCGGAGAGGAAGGCGTTGGGAACTATGGCATGTCGCCGTATCTATGTATAATGATGGAAAACGGACTGACGTTCTTGGTTTCCCAGGCCTGAGAGATCAACGAAGGGCGATGGAATGGCTTCATCATTACATCGGTGACTTTGGTGGAGATCCTGGAAACATCACGGTGTTCGGCGTATCGTCGGGTGGTGCTGACATACTGTACCATCTTCTGTCCGCGGAGAATCAGACTCGTCCGGTGTTCCAGCGCGCTATCATACAAAGCGCACTCGTGGAATACAACCTTTCGGATGTAGTAAATTCGGGATGGCACCTCTCTCGCATGCTCTCAAGGTTGCGTATCAAAGATATGGAGCAGTTCCGTGCATACGATGCGGATAAGCTCGCGAGTCTTGGCCATTCAGTCCGTGTCGTTGATGACGGCGTGTTTCTTCGACCCGACTGGAAAGAGTACTTTGCGAAGCCAAATGACGCACATGCACGGCATCACTATCTGCTTAAAGATCACATAGCGCGTGCACATAGTCGTGCGAGAAGTAGGTCGGCCGTAAGAAGCTTGTCGCGTGTGCCTCCCTCTCCAGCACATACGCCTAGGTTCACCTTCCCTCCGAATTTGCAGCCGCTGATCATCGGAGACTCTGCGGTGGACGCAACGCACTGGGAGAACTCGATATCACTGTGGAATGCTTCTGCCGCGGTGCGCCGTATCAAGGCTGTATGTCAGTCACTGCTCATGGCGAGCAATATCATGCGAGCCTACGATATCTCTCTATACACGCCAGACGAGGAGATATCGGAGCGCATCATGGACCTTGTGAACGACGCTCGCGTCGCATGGCCTACAGAGTGCGTGGCTCACAATGCTAAACGTGAACGAGGAGGCCGTGGCGTGTGGCGATATGTGTTTGATCAGGAAAGTCCCTCAAAAGGTGCTCCGCACCATGGCGCGGACTTGATCTACCTGTTTGATACAGTTCCCTTGCCTCCATCATCGCAATCGCCTACTTCCAGCTTCTCAGAAATGCTCTGTGACTTGTCCGACGATGATGACGAAAGAGAAGAAAGTTTCACGTTCCCACTGGAAACAGACGAAGACTGGGTGACGTGTGTTGTCGACGAATGGTCCTACCGCCGCGTACGGGACGCTATGCAGGAGAAATGGATATCCTTTGCTCATGGAGAGGCGCCGTGGAGGGAGGATAGATTCTATGTGTTTGGGCCCGAGGGCGAGACAGGAGAACGGTCGAACTATATCTTTGAGGGCAGAAGGCGCAAGGAGGTGTGGAAAGACGCATTGGAGCCTCTCGGGATGCAGCTTGTGCAAAAGGTTGGTGTCGAGCTGAGTCGCGGGCCGGTTTGATCTTTTCCTGGAGCGGGCTGCAAGGTTAGAAAAGACATCGCACCAATAACACACGCCGTTTGGGTTTATCTTGTTTTATTGCTGGGCACAACTTCATCCATTCACGCATACGATGCTTCATTTAAAAACAGCATTTTCATACACAGCCAGCTGCAACCCGTATATTCTCCAGTACGTGTAGTCATTAACACATTCACGATTGTGCAGTAGTAGTCGTAATGCAGTAGTGATGCTGTGACCATTTTCGAAATGCGTATACGCCACATTTTCTCGGTCGCATATTGAGCCTTCTAGTTTGAATGTTGCCGTATAAGATTTCACCATTCAAAAGAACGATATTTAACTTGATAAGCATCGATCCGGATCGTTGAATGCTGCTACATCTGGAACCGAGTCTTCCAATCGTTTTCAAAAGCTTAAACCACCAGACCCCTGATGTACCTTATTTCGTATATGGAAAACGTGTGAATGGATGGGTTCTAGACGGGCTACGAGAGTTACAGAGTTCCATTTCGGATCACATTACCATCTACGCAGCTCATTTTTGTGTCCTTATCGGTCGACGATTTATTCCTACAATGCAAGTCCATTTACAGAATAGTACAATCCGTTACGCTTCACTAGTCCATGCGATGAGATTTCAAAGGACATATATGCTGGTCAACTCCCTCTATCTATTACTGATGATATGGATATACTGATTGTATGGTACCTGTTCCAACAGGGGATCATTAGATCATTCTATTCCAATCATTATTTTTTGTACAGATTAACCAACATAGACATGCAATTCAAGGTCGGAGTATCTGGGGATGTCACACTTCTGTAGTCCGTTGCGTTGGGTAGTCACCTTGATTGAAAACAACACGCGTTCATTGGGAATTAGAATAAAACGAGCTGAGGCTTTTTTAGCCAGGAAAAACTATTAAAAGTTGTGATCACAAGCTGTTATGCGTATGCCGTCATAGATGATTCCCAAGTTGCGCCGTTTTTGCTAGTTGTGAGAAATTGATGGAACATAGTTCCGCCCGAGCCTTGGTCAGAGAGCTACACGGAATGTCGCGGGAACACTTCCACACGGTGCAGATCAATTCAGGGAGATCTCTTCTCTAGTTTCATCTATTCTAACACCAAAGACAATTAGACCCTTCTGATTGAGTTTACTGAAGCTCAAGTTCCGCCCAGAACGTTCTGAGGTTGTTTCCCAAAGCAAACTGCTGTCATTGCACTTTCATCTATGCTTTTGAGCGTGTACGACCATGTTTCTGATGGGTCCAGGGACTGACGATGAAATGCAAAAAGGATGCACAATCTATCCGCTGAGAAAGACAGGGAGTACGCTGTTTTCTCATTCCACAAGTCATTTCAACGCTTCCGCCCGAGTAATCTCACCTCAGCATGGCTATGACATCTTTCCGCTGTAATTCAAGGACACCGATTTCCTACCTGAAGCACAGCTAACTCATCATTTTTCAGACCAATTTCAAGCTGAGCGGTGAAGATTTTTGAATTGTATGAAATTGCTATTTTGGATTATTTCATGAACAGCCGGCCCTTGCGCTTTGCTTGAGAACAACGAAGGCGTTCGACTCTGTCGTCGAGCTCGTTCATTATTTCAGGCGACACTTCTCTCGGGTCCGCCCCACAAACTGAGATAATTTCCCTAGCATACCCGGCCACCTCATCGAACTCGCTTGGATGACAGCGGTATGTAGTTAACAGTGTCTATAAGGCTTTGCACGTATTCTCGGACAATATCCTAGATCTTTCATGAAATTGAGAATTACTACGAAGAAGAATGGGAAGAACCACATCGGAAGTTGTTACAAGATCCCAGTGAGATGGCGTTGGCGAAGAGCAAGGAACAGGCAACTATGAACTCGTGGCGTAAATGGGTCGGATGCAATCACTGGTCGAACCCTTATTTTCGGGGTGCTGTTCTGACATCTTCGCACCTTGTGAGAGCCAGAAAAGTCAATGATAAAAGTTTACAAGCTGACGTGGCTTAGGTGTAGACATGAAATTAATATTGCAACTGAGCAGAGATACATGGTCCATCGATCACACATTATTCCGTCGGACTTGGACATGAACAGCCATCAAGCTTCCTCGCGCTAGCGTAACGTAGTTTTAATCTGTGTATCAGTCTATATCTCACATCTCTTGCCCAATCGACGCCCCGTATAGACATCCCTCCAACCCATGTGTGCTATGCTTTCCATCTACTAAAATTCCTGGTTCTCCAACGGGGGCACAGATGTCGATGCCCCTCTTCCCAATGTCATATATCTCCACAATAAAGTGATCGTTCCAATTAAAATCACGTCAGCGGATGACCTTGACACACAACTGTGCAGTTTGTAGATGTTCCCAGCACCTTTTAGCACGTTATACTCAGTCGAAAGCAAACGATAGTCTACGCCTCAGCAACTACAAACCATCATGCATCAGTGATTAGTCATTGAGGTCCATTAATATATAAGGCTAACTGAAAAATCGGTCCTACTAATACTAGTCGTTACAAAAAGGAAGGCAATTGTTTGACAATACAGACTGCACGAAGAGAGAAATGAATATTCCGCAAAATATGACATAAAGTGACCTGTGGCCATCGGGATTCCCGAATAGAAATAAACGTCATCTTTTCTTTCCATCTTTGGATTCGAGCTACGATTTAGCAGCCTTTCTTTGCCTTCGTACCTAAAGATCAGAATAATGAGGTTTTTTTGGACCAGAATGGTGATTATCGTAACTTACTCGAGCGCGAGTTCTCGCGCCCCTGCCTAATTGTTCTTCCGCGTCTTCTTCCTGCTCATGGTCTGAAGGCTCAGGCTCAGGCTCAGGCTCAGGGGCCTTTTCTGGAATATCGTCGTCACTGTATTCATCTGCAGAAGGCTCATCTTCAGAATCATCCTCAAATTCTCGCTTTTTCTTGACTCGCGTTCTTCTAATGATGGCATGATTCTTGTGTCAATGTCTATCGCGACGGTACGACGTACTTAGCAGAGCCATTCGTCTTTGACACAGGGGCTTTGCGCTTGACCGGAACCTTCCGTTCCTTTTTCTCCATCTGTAGGACAACATGAAGATATCTGACCCCAATACAAGTACAAAGAGCCATCTACCTTGAGGTTTGAAAGAGTGCCTAGCCAAGAAATAGTTTCTTCTGGCAGATAGACCGTCTTGGCGATCTGAGGAGAATTAGTCGGGAATTATCAAGGTAGGGGAGATGCTCACCTCCCTCGCTGCTTCTGCGTTAGGAAGTGGACGGAGAATGTTAGGTGGTAGTCGGACTTTGCCAGGATAACTAGGAATTGTCCAAGATCGACTAGCTGCATGAACTTTGATCAGCTCTTGTGCAAGCTCCGCAATCACATATAAATTCTAATCCGAATCATGAGTAAAAACTGGAACAACTCTGAATTCTCGTACCTCAGTATACGTATGTGACTCTGCATCGCGGACAGTCTTGCCCTTTTGAGCCAGGTAAAAGAGTAGAGAAACGTTTTCGGAGGTAGCAATGAGTTCGATATAGAACTGGAGGTATCTGAAGGAGAGAATTAGTCAGTATGGAGGGAGATATAATAGTTGTGCAAACTGACTTAGCGATGTCAAGCAAGTCCTCGTGTGCCTTGTTGAAGTCTGGGTGGTGAGCCAGGAGATGTAGCAACTGGATGAATATCATTTCCAGATGATCTGTTTTGATAGCTGAAGGAATATTAGCACTCGAAAAACTTAAAATAAAGAGCTCAAATACCAGGTCGCATCGTCTTCAGTGCCCCTACAACGTATGACGAAGCCTGAAGCATTAAATATACACCAATGAAAGACACCGTGTGACACAATAACCAGCTCACCATTGCTTTCACATCACTCTCCGGATCGTGAACAGTAAGGAATGGAATTGTATTAAATCGTGCTGGAAGCTTCCGTGGTTGTAACAGGGAGACGAGTTTCGAAAGGAATAGTATTCGGACGTTATAACATGAATCCTTGATATCAGGAACCTAGTCAACACAAGGCTTGACAAACCTAGTGAAACGTACTTGAACTGTGACCGCCAGCCTCAAAAATTTCGATGCGATCGTCTGCGCATATAGTTCAACAGTCGATAGATGAAGCATAGAAACCGCCGCCTGTAGACGCATCCGTGACATGACCTTCGGACTATATTTCCCAATTAGCATTAAGTAGTATCTGAAAAAAGATCTGAAAAAGATACTTACTCTTCCCCAGCCTCTCCAGTAAACGATCCCCCATACTCAAGAAGCGTTGTAAACATCTTGAAAACAGGCGTAGAAATCTCTACCGCCTGCTCATCTCCCGCATGCGCAAGGCTGCGATATCTGAACACCTTGAGCGCCAGAATCTTTGCCCGTAGGGTCATCGACATATCCTCATCGGGAATCCATTCCTCATCGACATCCATTCCGTCCTTCATTCATCGGAATATAAGAGGAAGAACTTGGAGAGGTTTTAAGGAGGAGCCTTACGGGATCAGGCGGTACAGGCACCATGAGAACTTTCTTGAGCAAAAAAGTTGTGATGACATCACTCTTGTGTTCGAATGCTGCTGGCGCGAACCGTGCAACTTGCGCAAGGGCTGCGATAGGTGCTACAAGTTTATCTGGTTCACGATTATGCAACTCTTCTACCACGGACTGTGAGGAAGAAGAAACAGACATAAGAAACCGATGACAAAAATGAAGGTCATCAAAGAGGCGCACCTCGACGAGTGCTATCCTCGTTTCAGCGTCGCTTGACACTGCGATGATTCTAGCTGCAAACTTAGCCAACCGCGGATTGATTTGAAGAGCGAACCGCATGATACGATCCTGCGTCCGCCTGGACTCAGGTGAGTAACGCGTCGAACACACACTAATGACGAGACTAACTTATCTGTCGGAGCCAGCTTAGGATCATACCGTAATACCCCCGCCAGTGCATGCAAACACCCCTCCACCACACCCGCATTCTTCTCATCCGCAATGGCCTTGGTGAGCTCACCAATATGAGACTTGTATAGCGCAGGCGAATGCTTAGACACGAATTTCAGAAGGATTAGTGGATGGTTGTTAGTATGTGAGTGGCCTTTAGGCAGACGTTTGATAAGTGTAGGGATAGACGACTGATTTAGTATTCGGAAGCTTGAGCGTCGAAGGAGGGTAAGTAACGTGTTTGTGTGGTTTGGGGCTTGTTGCTCCACTCTCCGCTGGAACTCGTTCTGATTCCATATATGAGCTTAAGAGCATGGGACTGGCAGCAAAAATTGTCTTTACCGTCGCTTTGACGAGGCCTTTCAGGTCCGTTTGAGGGTCCATGCAAGTTCTGAGGAGTTTGTACAATCGATTCTCGTTTAGCTTAGCGAAAGCCTCGAGGTCTTCGTTAGCTTTGAAAGGATCAGGAAAGGTATCTGCAATTCAAACGACGCTTCAGAAATCAAATCCATGACCAAGAAATGCGACGAACGAGATATGTGTTGACTAAGGCCATTGAGGCGCTGCGTAACTAGCTCCTCGTTTTCATCAATGATTCCACCCTAGTACGAAGCATATGTCAGTAAGGAACGAGAAAGTAGAAGGAACTACAGCAAACATTGTTCTTGACACACGCGTCCAAAAAGTGGTCATATACATTTGGCCGGCTACAGAATAAAGAAGGTAAATCTACAACTCATGGAACGGATTCTACGACTTACACTTGCTTGACACCTGTCAACACCAACAAGGCGTTTGTAGGCTTTTCCTCGAGATACTTCATAGTAAGAAGCAACCTATCCGTCCATGCTACTTCATCAACTTCTCCTTTCGAAGTCGATGGTGTCGATGAGGATGGAAGGGGTAATATATATTCCATCACGACCTGTTCCACCACCGCCCTTGAGGAAACGTAATGTGAGACTACTGTATAAACAGAACTTGTGGACGATGGTCGCACCGGACTTCGTGGCTAATCGCAATCATCTGCAGTATCGCATTGGGTATCCAAGAGAATTGCTTGATGGCTAATGGTTCATTATTTTCGCTGAAGAACCTGTAAGTACCTAAAAACAAGGTACTAGCCGGATAAACATACATTTCCGGGTACGCGAAGCTATATAGCTTGCCCAAGCTCGTCAATGCTTCAACGCGGACAGATTGCTGTTCAGTCAACATAATGAGAGGGAAATTGACAACGCAAAGCTACGTTCTCTGCACACACCTTCTTATCTACTCCACGTTCCGCCACCTCACGCAGTTGTTTTTCAGAAACATGATGTAGGGCGGTCTCATAGTCCAGTTGTCCATACATCTTGCATGCTGCCGCCCGAACCTTCTCGTCTGGATCCAACAACTTAGACTGGAGAGCTTCTGCACGCCTGTAAGCGGAAAAAACCCCTGGTCTAGAGTACAACGTACTTTCAAGTTCTTCCCTCTGCTCAAAAAGGTTGACAAGCAGCCCCTTTGTCGCCTCAACAAACTTCAAACGGACAGAGGCCGCCTTGTCCATATTCCGATGCTGCCAAACGTTCCACGTGGTTGGATACTTCTTCACCAGCTCCGCACCACCCTTGTCCCCAAACATCTCACCCAGGGTCTGAGTCGCTATCAGCCGCAGACTGACCTCATCGACACGCAGCTCTTCCTCCAGTTGCGGTATGACGCTGTGTAAGAGCCCCGGACATGAGTGGTTGATACGTTTAATAAGCTCGTGCGCCGTGCGAATCTCGTCCAGATCTTCGTCTTGGGAGTTTTCTACGATTATGTCCGTGAAGTGCTGGCAGACGTGCCGTTGAAGTTTGTCGGCGGTGGCGTTGCAGACTTGGACCGCGAGTCGGTATCCAGCCTGTTCTATACGCTACAAGGACGAGTTAGGATGTATTCATAGAGATAGAAGGAAGTAATTTATTAAGCATAGAGGTCAAGAAAGAAAGGATGATGGGAGTAAGATAGAAAGGAGACACACCAGATTGTTCTCCATGAATTGAGACAAAAGCACCTCCAGCGCCTCGTTCGGGAACACTTGAGCCTCATCGATAAGGGCAACTAGGATGTCCACCATAAAGATTTCAACTTTCTTGGGCAAGTCGCGCTTAACCAGGTTGAAAAAGTCGCGAAATATCTCTGACATGAGTTCCTCCGCGTTTGGCAAGTCACACACGAGCACGACGCTCTTGACTGTGGACAGAGACTCCAGGAGGTAAAAATATTCGTTATAGTATGATGCATCGGCACCCTTGAGTCCATTAGTAAGTTGGCGAAAGAAGAACTGGAAGATGTCGCGAAGCTCAGACTGGGTATATGGCGCATCGGGGGCATAGAGCCTGAGAATGTCAGCGAGACAGCATGCCGCGTAGGCCTTGACGCCGCGATCCTTGTGGAGAAGGATAGAAGTGCTGACGAGCTCCTTGCGTGCGCTGCCGAGAGAAGTGGTGTCGACGAAGTCCTGGTCAAGGGCAGCGA
>QGOA01007870.1:0-12031 GCA_003313075.1 Termitomyces sp. MG16
CAGTCACACAGCTGGCAGAGGGAGATCCAAAGTGTATTAGAATATATACTGACAATATCAAGGTAGTTACTCACCTGGCAGAGGGAGATCCAAAGAGAACAAGTCTAGGGATTCCCTATGCCAGGTTGGACGCTTCTGGGGCCTCTGAAGCATGGCAAACAACTGTACAGTACAACAAAACCTTAAAAACTCGAAAATTGTCTACACAAATACTTATACAAATAAGGGGCAAACTCTGGCAAACTCTGGCTTATATAAGCGGTCTGGAAGCGGTGCTGAGTGGGCCCACACTTGTCTGAATGGTGGCTAAAGAACCAGAGCATCTCAAGGGCTGAGAGTAGTACTAACAGATAGTGTTGAAAGAATAGAAACAGTAAAATGAAATAATGTCAGAAGAAATAAGAGAATGAATGGAAGGAGAGTGAAGAGATAAGGAGTGAGAAAAGGAAGAAATGAGGAGTCCCCTGACAGACAAGCATGAAGAACTCTGTAATTTGAAGTATCATGACCAAGAAATTTAGTGACACAGCTATCAATCCACTGACAGATTTCAAGATAAATGTCAAAAACATCAGATAGCATGTTTCTATATTGTTGTCAAAAAAGTACCTGATTGTCAAAGAAAATAAGATGTAAGATTCAACTGAAAGAAAACAGATACAAATACAATACAAGTAACTCAATGTCTTTGCAAATGCTTCAATGCTAAAGGAAGGACAATAAAGATAAATCATACAAAAGAGCTCAAGAGTCTTAATAGACATTGCCAGTGATAGATAAATTGGAGAGTTGCCTAGAAATCCAGCCTGGACAAAAGCAACTGCAACAAATGTATGGTTGGTTTGAGGAATGTTAATGAAATCTGCTAAGATGTACAGATCAATCATTGGAATAGTCTCAAAAATATCTGATGTGGTTGGTTGTGGATAAATATGAAGAGATCCTAGCACAGAGGAAGTTGCTTGAGGTGCAGATGTTAGGATCAATTTGTTGTGCCAAGTCAAGTATGCTTTGGTCATATCATCTATAATAAGCTGTCAATTATGTTGAAATCTCTCATAGTGAAGTTTCTATATTTGATGATCTATGTATGGTCATGTTCCCAGCCACCCAAAAAGAAGTCAACAAAATATATTAACAGAGATAGTCAAAAGCATACCTGCTAGTTGCAATGTCTTGTAAATCATGTATTATATCCTGCATCTCCTCTGCACTTTGCATTTCAGGCCCAACAACATCACCAACAACATTCTCCCAATCATTGTTGGTAAGTTGCATAGGTACATCACTGGGATCTTGAGATGAGTTAACTGTGTTGTCATGTAGTACTTGAATTGATGATGAGCTTAGTCCTATTAATATAATACATAATGTAAGACTAGCTGAAAAATCAATTTCACAAACCTGATAGATGATGTATGTATTTATTGTGAGATTCCTGCCATTCACAGACAAGAGCCTGTGTTGACAGGACTCTGGGTCAATTATGAGCAGCATTGGAAGCACAAAAATAGCTGACAGAGCATGAGACACTCTTTGGATGGTTCCTATTCCTCATTACTCAAAGAATAAAGCAGAATTGTTGTTAAAATTTTGTGTGAATGATAGACTATATAACAATGCAGAAAGGATTACAGAAAATATACAAAAACAGCCTGGCAATATATATTTATTTATTTTAAAATTTGGTTAGTATGAGAAAATGATTACTTTTGATGAGGGCTTTGATAGAGCCCTATCAAAAGTAATCAAGACCTTAACCCAACTAATCTTTCTGCTCACTTTCACAATAATATGTCTGCTGCCCTCTCTATCAATATCATACCTTGCCAAATTTATTCAGCCTCAGAAATTGAGAAAAACTGGCTAGTTTAGACAATACAAATAATCAATACAATTTATAATATATTAGCATCTGATGTTGGCCATCTCTGCAACATGTCTGTATATATCAGATCCTGTATGACTTTGCAATGTGCATTGCATGTTGACCTAGCATTTCTAAAGATAATGTCATCAACTTTAAGATGACCCAGAGAAAGTAGAACATACAATATCTATAGAATAGTAGAGCAAGATGTTAGACATTGAAAAATTGCAAGAAAATTGGCCAAAGTGTACCAAGAGAATAAATATGAGAATTTCCAAGACACTTGTAATGGCTTTGGCTACAAAATTGGCAGTGAAAGAGAGGGCTATGCTGTGGTGGCACACAAGTTGTGTTGGTGAGTGGCTGATGAAAAATTTGATGGTAAGAAAGAGATAACATAAGGAGGCAGAATAGGATAATGAGTGGAAAATATTCATTGCTGTGATAGATAGCAGTTACCAGAGGCATGGAGGTAATGAACAAGAGTATTGATCACTGTGATAGACAGTGGTTACTAGTGATTATGGACAATGCCAATGATGCATGACATTAACAAACCATGTGCATGGGCCTGGGCCCAATATCTCTGAACTACTCAGTTTTTGCTCAATACTATCATATATCAAGAAGTAAAATTTTTTGCCAATTTTTTTTATTGCTCTATTCTTAAGTTGTAGGATCTTCAAAATTTCAGACTATCTTGAATACCTTCTGAGCTAGTATGAAATAATTTTTTTTTAGAAGAGATTGTAACATGTGAGAGTCATTGGCCCATGACCAAGAGAAAGGTACCAAAAAACTGGAAAGTGAAACTGCTGTCACAGTCAGGTTACAAGCTAAGTTCTTGCTCTGCTTGAAAGCCAATGTCAGGCTTTGACTGTGGCTTACAATGCACATGTAGAAAGCTGAATAATACTATACATCATGTAAATATGATAGCATACCTGAATAACAAAGTGAATAGAACTAAAAAGGTATGTATACTGTGTTTGTAGTCATGTAACCATGAATTGTACTATGACGACTGTCAAAAATTTGTCCTTGACACTCTCAAAAGCTTGCTCACATAATATACAAGTAAGTAAAAAACTATATTGCTGAAGAGTTCATTTTTTCTACCAGATTGATCATAAAAGCCATGTGAGCTGGATGCAAAGTGGTAGTCCAAACAATGTGTGATCATTGTCAATGAGCCAACATGGAATTGGAAGGAATCAGAGTAGGCTCAGCTTGAAGACAAATGCATGGGAGAGTGAGAGAGATGAGATAGGATTGACTGCATGGAATCAAGTGGAGAAAGCATAGTTTTAAACATAGTATTAAGATGACAGCATTGTAGTGGTGGCTGTAGCTGCAAAGTTATTAAATTCAGCAGCCATGTCCTCATTGGTTGGTGCAGGCTGTTTTTGTAATCTCTTGAATAGTTCCAAGAACTGTGCTTCATTCTTCAGCTCAAGATGCTTCTCAAACTCACCCTCAATACATTGTTGTAACTTGGCCTCGGTTCATGCAACAGACAAGCTGAGAATAGATGCTAGGTCCTGCAGCTCAGTCTTATTCTTTGGCCCAAGTGATCCAGTGAAAACCATCTGAGCACTCATTGTTGTCTGTCAAATTAATTTCTCTTTATCCACTTCATCTTTTTTTGCTCTTTTCTCTGCATTCTTCCTCTCTTTCTCATCATGTTTGGCCCATTCCTTTTCTTAGCACCTGAAACAAATTGTTTTTCAAACCATTCCTGTGCAATATAGTCATCAGTCCATCTAGAATTGATCAGTTCAATAACTTCTATAATTGTGATTATTATTTAACTTACAACACACCAGAAACTTGATACCATTTTTTGAACATGCTTGAGCCAGGGAACACAAAGCATGGTTTGATAGTGTAAGTTCTATTGGCACAAACCACTTCAATGACTGTAACCAACTGAAGATCATCACTTTTTAAGTGATACTGTGACCTATCCATGATGTTGAAAATAAACTTTTCAGCTTTTCCTTTCCAGCTACCTCCTATTTGGATGCCCTTTTTATCCATATTGTAGATGTTCTCCCAGAGAATGTTATTCTCCTTTATATGCTGTGTCAGTTGCTGAAAATGGTTATGAACAATCATATAATTGAATGCCTGTGCATACTTTGGATCTAAGCCACTGCCCCACCCTAGCTTTATTACTGGGTGGCAAGCAAGAAACCTCTGAATCCAAGACTTTGAAATAGGCTGTTGCTGAGTTTTGGGGAGCAGTGATCCCACTTTTGGACAAAGAGTTTTTTTACTGACTGGGTGACCTGTAATACCAAGGTACTTGATCCAATCAACAAGAGTTCTTTCTTGTGCAGGAGTGAGGAGTAATTGTTTCCTGTGTGCCTTGGCTTTGTATTCAGTCTTGCCTTTGTACCGATGTCAAAGAATTATATATGGGAGTGTGTAATGTTTAGCTGTGTGTTTAACAGAATTGAAAACTCCATTTTTCAAGTCTTTACAAGCCTCCTGTATGAGCTCCTCGGTGGCCAGGCTGACAGAATCTTGATGAATAGCTGAGCAAACCATTTTTTATTGTGTTGAAAGGACTCTGCTGTATGCAGAGTTTCAACAGCTCCTGTACTGTCATGCTCTCTTGTACCAGACACAGAGATATCTACTTTCTTTGACTTTCTACCTCTTTCCATCCCTCAGAAAATTATATATAAGACACTATGTATGTGTCAAAGTGTTTGGCATACTCAAATTCTAAACAAGTTGTTGATTTATTTTACCGAACCATGGTGGGTGACCAAATGTGTTATGATTTCACACTTTTAGATTTTCTATACTTCGACAGATTCAAATTTCTATAGTGTAAGTACAGAATCATCTTTGTATATACAATATTTATCTATGGTTTTTTCTGGGGTTGGAAGGTGGCTGGATTAAGTTACCCAATACAAATTTCACATTGTGACACATGACAGTATTCAATTTTTATTGGCAGTGTGTGAGGTTTAACGTATTCTAAGCTTACTAACCTGGCAGACTGGGGGTAATATGCCAAGTTTAGACATCAATCAAATTGTGATGTGTCGGGGTGCAAGGCAGAAAAAAAAGAGAGGTAACTGGCCAAAAAAGGAATATAAACCATAACATATGACGTAGGTTCTAGACGTCGGTCTCAAAAGCTCAACAGGTTGGAAGAGGAGATGAAAATAGATGGTGAAAGTGTCACTGCGTAAAATTGAAGTACACAATTCAGGCACATCACATATAGAAATCTAGTTATTGTAATATGAAGTAAGTCTAATGCCTCAGTCTTTGGAAAAGAACTCTGTTCAACCTGTAATACGAAGTAAGTCTAATGCTACAGGTCGAACATAAGTATGGACTAGGCTAGCGGGAGGTAAAGTTACGTACCCTCAGTCTTTGGAAAAGAACTGAGGGCCAGTAAGGGCAGTCTCTCCTGAATAGGGTGAACGGTGGCTGAAAAACTATATAGGACGATCGACCACGATCGTCTTAGAGAGCAGGTGTAAGCAAAGAAAAGAAAACAAGAACCCAGTTTGAGATGCCGGGAAGTAACCGGCACGCCACAGCGATGAGTCTATTACGACAGTCATTAGTCTCAATTTTATGTGCATCCCTGAATTCCATAGATACTACAGCAGATTATCTCATAATGCATGGTATTTGGGCTGGAACTATGGTGGGGCCCACTTCACGGGGTTGTATAACGCATAACGCATGATACATAGCCCCATGAGCCCAAATATGAGATTTATGCATTGTGACATCATGCATTATGAGATAATCTACTGTAGTATCTATGGAATTCAGGTAGATACAGAAAATTGAGAATTCTATGTACATGTGATGTGCGTGAATTGTGGATTTCGATTTTACGCAGTGACACTTTCACCATCTACTTCATCTCCCCTTCCAACAGAAGAAAAAAAGAAATAAAACTTGACTTGTAATTATATCCCCTCCCATTTTCACACTCTACACTCTACGTCCTACGTTGTACGTTTTTTCAGCTCCCCACACGGTCTACGCCTACGTCTACGCCGCCTGCGCCCGCGCCTCCTTCCCCTGTCCCTGCTCAGCATCCTCCGAAAACCCGTAATCCCTCCCAAGCACAAACGCACGCGTACACTCCGCCATCGTCTTCGACCTACCCAAACACAAAAACACATCAGCATAAACCCCCAAAAATCGCACCAACCCCCCGAAGAAAAAGAGAAACAAAACACTCACGCGCGAGAAACTACATCGGTCTGATAAAAATTCTCAATCGGGTTCTTAAACACCGCTTTCCCAATCTCCTTGGCTACCCCCTCTGCAGCAGAAGCAGAGGAGGAAGAGAGGGCAGCATCAAGACCCAAGAGCGCAACGGAGGACGAAACGCGCTCCGTCACGTCATACCTCACCAAATGAGGCGCGACCTCCCACATCCGATCACGAACATCGAGTATATCATCATACGGCACCTGCACACCCAAGACCTCCGATAACGCCCTACCCGCACATCAGCATCTCCCAGACACGAAAAAAAAGACATGGGGGAGCCAGATACGCACCTGATGACTTTCCAATCCTCCCGCGCGGCACCAGGAGGCGGCACCGCAGCCCGCCCGAGCTGCGCACGTCCCTCAGCGTTCACCCACGTCCCCGCTTTCTCGGTATACGCCGCGCCAGGCAACACCACGTCCGCGAGCGCAGCGCCCGCGTCGCCATGGTGGCCCTGATACACCACGAACGCGCCGGGCGGCACCGCGCGCGCGCTCAAGTCGTCCGCGTTGAGTAGGTACATGAATTTCGCCGCGCCCGCGCCTTTCGATGGCGTCGGCCGGTATCCGAGGTCATACGCGGCTGCGCGCGAGGCGTGCTGTGTTTGTGCTGTGTGGTTAGCGAGGCGATGGAAAAGGAGGGAAAAGGACGAACTCGTTGGAGGACACTGAACCCGTTCCACTCGGGTGTGATGAACCGGGCTTGGTTACGCTTGACGTACGCGGCGAGGGCGTCGTAGACCTTGCTACCGCCGTGCATCTCGGCGACTGCGCTGCCGAGGATAATGAGCGGTTTTTGTGCTTTGGCAAAGGCCTGTGCGAACTCCGAGGTCGTGCGGCCCTCGACAAAGTCGAGGACGGCCTGTACGTCTGAGCCGAGGTGTTCGTAGCCGTATGTGGTATCTACGCGCTCGCCGACGAGGCCGACCTGCATCGGGTTGTGGAGCCAGCTCTTGCGGATGCGCGAGTTAAGCACGGCGGCTTCGTGGCGGGGGTTAGTGCCCACGAGGAGGATGGCATCGGCAGCCTCGACGCCCGGGACGGTGGCGTTGAAGAGGTAGTTGGCGCGGACGTCAGTGTTGGGCATGCCCGGCGCGGGGATGTCGGTGGTGAGGTTTTCAGAGCCAAGACGGTGGATGAGGTCGCGCAGGACGAGGAGGGACTCGGTGTCAGCGAAGGCACCTGCGATGCCCTGAATCTCGTTGCCTCGGGCGCCAGAGGCTTCGAGGCCGGCCTTGATGGCGGCGAGGGCGTCCTCCCAGGTAGCGGAGACGAAGCGGTCGTGTGACTTGACTAGAGGTGTCGTGAGACGCTGGGTACGGAGGCCGTCGTACGAGTAGCGAGTCTTGTCGCTGATCCATTCTTCGTTGACGTCGTCGTTGGTGCGGGGCTGGATACGCATGACCTGGACGCCGCGCGAGTCGATGCGGATGTTGGAGCCAAGGGCGTCATGTACATCGATTGACTCTGTGTTTTTAAGTTCCCAGGGCCGGGCAGTGAACGCGTATGGCTTGGAGGTGAGTGCACCAACAGGACAAAGGTCGATGATGTTGCCCGAGAGCTCAGAGTTGATAGTTTTGGCAACGTACATACCAATCTGCATGTCGTTGCCACGACCGGTAGTTCCCAACTCCTCGACACCGGCGACTTCGTTTGCAAAACGGACGCAACGGGTGCACTGGATGCAGCGGTTCATAGAAGTCTTGACGATGGGCCCGAGGTCCTTGTTCTCAACGGCGCGCTTGCCAGTGATCTCGTGGAAACGCGTGCGGTCGGAGCCATAGCGCATGGACTGGTCCTGGAGATCGCACTCACCACCTTGGTCGCAGATGGGACAGTCGAGCGGGTGGTTGGCGAGTAGAAATTCCATGACGCCCTCGCTGCGGGGGTCAGTGAGGAACGCGCGGACAAAAAGAGGCATACCGGGCTTCCTTGACGAGCGGCGTGTTCGTGAACACTTTGGACCCAGGCATGGCAGGCATCGCACTGCAGAGAGTCAGCACGTGCGCACTAACAAAAAAGCGACGGACCATGAGGCCACCGGCTTGGGCGACCGTTCCACTTCGACAAGACACATTCTGCCGGCAGTCAGCAGCAGACTCTGGCCCAGCACACGCGACGCACCTGCAGTTGCCCGCAATAGCCAGTCTGCACACCGTCAGCACAATCCCCGGCACCAGTCAACGCGCTCACCGGTCATGGTAACAGAACCGCGGTATCGCAGCACCCGCCGCCTCGCATGCCTGGATCAGCGCAGACCCTGCAACACATTAGCAATCAACCACACCAGCACACTCTGTCCCCTCACCCTGCGGCACCGTCACCTCTTTCCCGTCCACCGTCAGCGTAATCCCCCCCGCCGCACTCGCCATCGTTCGCGTCCACACTGGCTTGCATGCTCTCCCGAGCGTCGTCGGCCGCGACGCTGTACACACTATCCGCAGCATTCGGGGAAAGACGTTGCTCGCTATCACCTCCACCGACAATCCCAATTTCTTCTTTCACACGCTCTCGGTTTCTTCCGGAACCAAGTCACGCACGGAGACATTACAAATGTACACAAGCCAATTGGCTCCCGCTCTTCTGAAAAGTAGGCTGTAAAGTCCAAGTCACTTGGGTCTTTGAACCACTCACAGGTCCACGGAGCAGTGTGGGCAGGACACAAGGCAACTGATGCTTGTGAAATGAAAACATAGATAAACTTCTCAAACATAGTGACTATGCGATGAAATGCGTAAAATGTCCACCTCACCCTCAAGTCGTGTGATAGTCAACTAATCTTTCTATATTGCAAAATGATTAATGATGTTGCAAAGCATGCAGCCACTAGCTTCTTCTCGTCTTTTGATACTTCTTCTACTAAAGAAATCTAAATGTAGCCCAAACATTACCTGATTTGCACTGTTCTGCATCTCTCTACTGCCAGTTTCAGAGCTCGTATTTTAAATAACTTACTATCCGGATCTTCTGAAGCCACAGCACTACTGGGCCATCTTTTGTATTTCAGGTATTCGAAACTAAGCCTGAATGCCAGATTATTACAAAGGATTGATGCACTCATACTATTATGTATGTTGTCAAGTCTATCAAACTTTTGACAAAACTTCTATTTGGAGGTCTTTTCTTCTGATTGCTTTCTCATTGTACTAGTATGCAGCATGTCAACTCTGATTGACTTAAAAAGAAGTAACAGTTATTATGGACTCTCAGCTCTGTCAAAGGATTTTCCATTTTATTCTGTTGGAATCCGTACTATAAGAACCTGTAATATACAGACTATGTCAGAGTCTAATCTATGGGTACAGTAAGTATTATGTTTTGTATTATAATGTATAGTAAGGTTGACTCAGCCTCAGTCTGAATAGAAGTGACTGAAGGTGTCACTGTGTAAGTAGAGTATATATCTATATATTCCTTTGTCCATTGATGAAGAAGGTTGGCAGACTTATGGTGTCCTACACCTCAGATTGTAACACTCCACTTCACTGGAAAGTGTGACACTCCCTCATGCAAAATCTGTTGACTGTAGTAGTCTGGTGAGTCAGCAGCATACAAGTCATATGTTTTCAGTTATATGTACACATCAAAGTGTATTACAATCTCAGTTGTTCTCTTTTGTCTGGAATTGACTATGAGGTTGTAAGAACACAATTTTTCTATTCAGTATTACTTATCTAACTAATAGTTTGTAGTAATTATTATTAATTAAGTATGAAAGAGCTGTTTTTCTAAGGGTGACCTCTGGAGGTTGCAGCTACAGTAGTCCTACAACAAGCAAAGAAAAATCCAAAGAGATCTCTGTCAGAACATGGCAAATCAGTGTGATGGCAGTGGCATGAGAACAACTGTACAGTACATAAATCCTATTCTATGCATAGTTAGAGGGGTTCCAGGAGCCTCTAAGAGGGCACAAATGTCTTAACACACTAGAATAGCTCTTGGATGGCATGGTCAACTTGGTAGATGCTCCAGATGGCCCTGAACTGTTGGTGGAAGAGCTTTTGCAAGGGCCAGGTAGTCATGATGTCCAAGGCACCTAAGTAGACTTGGTTGCTGGGCTTGTACATTGGGGCTGGAGTCCATTTTCAATCATAGTACCAGGCCATGGTCATTTTTTGCTTTGGTGAGCACTGCCTCTGCCTCTTCCTGTGTCTTTTGCATCCAATCAACAAACTTGCTGATGGATTTGTTCTCTGACTGCCATACATATGGCTTGAAACTCATCTGGGAGTGCCAGCCTATGTCAAGAAAGAATAGAAATACCTGTATAGACAAATAGGTGTGGTTGTTGTGCTGGAACTCAGCCTCTAGAAGGAGCTCATCCCAGTCATCTTGTTGCTTGTTGCAGGAGAGTCAGGGGTGCTGTTCCAACTCCTGATTGACATACTCTGTCTGGTCATCAGACTACCAGTGGTAGGTGGTGGAGGTGTAGAGCTTTGCATGGAGAAGTTGGTGGAGCTCCCAGATGAATTCTGCAATGAATTGTATACCCCAGTCTGATATGTATGCATCAGAAAGGCTGTGATGCTTCCAGAGATTCTTCTAGTCCAGGTTGACAGCGCTTGTCACAGAGCATGTTGTGTGGGTCAAAAGAGGCCCCACTTGCTGTCTGCATAAATTGTGCACTAGAAGGGTGTTTAGCACACAAGACAAGCATGGCCATAGATACCACATCTCTGTGGGCTCCTTCTCAGTTCTCTTGTTAGATGTTTCAGATGATGTTGACCTCATCTTCCTGGACACAGACTCTTTTGAGTGCTCAGATGGCAAATAACTCCAGGTGCAGGAGAGTGATGGTGTCATTATCCCCTGTGCCAGAGCCATGGTTGGTGCATCAAGAGAGGGCATCAGGCTTCTCCATACTCTTCTTGGGCTGATGGTGCAACAAGAAGTCAAAGTTGGCAAGGTAGAGGAACCACCAGGCTTGGCAACAGTTGAGTTTCTTGGCAATCCTGAAGTACTCCAGGTTCTTGTGGTCTGTTCAGAATTTGAAGCTGTGCCAAACCCTTTTCAGAAAGTGGTGCTACTCCTCCAAGGACTAGATGATTGTGAGCATCTCTTTGTTGTAGATCTTATTGTTCTATTTTATGACATTGAGGCTCTTGGAGTAGAAGGCTACAGTGTGCAACTTTTTGTCCTTCCAAAACTGTTGGAGGGGCATGGTGGAGTAGTGGTCTCCACCACGTGTCTGCCATTGCACCCCCAGCATACACCAACAAAGGGATACAAATTTTCACTGAGAACATCCATTCAAACCCCAAAGGTTGCAAAAATCCACCTCTCTTTCGGCACATATTCATTTTGACCACTGCCAATGATCCAATTTACCAACCCTTCCTGGCATAGGGTTTGGTCAGTTTGATCTGATTCACAAATGCACACCATCGACACATGTCAACACACACCAACACTGCCAGACAACCACCACATAAGCACAAGGAACTCACACACCATGGGAGGTCACGACATTCCACGTCTGCACAGCACAATAGGAAAATATCATTGGCCACAAAATCTCCCCCCATCTCAAACCTGGATCAACCCTAACCCTAACCTTCCTTTGATCTGCCTTTGGGCATATTGTGACGTGAACCCCGTTACTTATAAATGCTTACAGACAACAATGCGAGGAAAGTTCTACCTATAACCTTATACAAATACATTGATACATATAAACGCTGCTCCCTGTACATAGTACTGTACATCTGGCCTATTGGCCCCGCCTCTTAGCTCAGTATTGTAGCTTGCCAGCATTAAACAGAATTCATCATCATCATCCAAAACTGTTGGGATAGGACCACACCAGTGGCAAAGTCAGAACTATCCACCTCTACTTGGAAAGAGAGGTTGTCATCTAAAAACAGGAGCACAGGCTTCAAGATGATAGTGGACTTAGCTT
>QGOA01007881.1:0-10177 GCA_003313075.1 Termitomyces sp. MG16
CTTTGGATCTCCCTCTGCCAGCTGTGTGACTGAGCCACAGCCTCTAGAGGTCGCCCTTACACTTCCCTGGAACGGCAAATAGAGGAGTACCTCCAACAGCAAGATGAGATGCTGTGCGCACTCCACACTGCCCCCAAGAAATTCACCCAATGCACGCATGCTGTCAGGTTCCGCTGAATCGGGGGCTTTCCGGGAAAGCGACGCCCTTACGATGCGGACTTGATCTACGGATACTCGGGTGTCTGAAACTCCGGGGCTAGGACTCCGGGGTTCAAGACGAGGACAGGGTAATCCCGGGAGAGGGGACTAGAGTCCGGGGGTTTTGGATGAGAGTGGCTGGGAGTTAGAGGGGGTTGAGTCGTGAACCGGAGGTTCTAAGACGAGACCAAGTTAGTAACTTAAGAGTCGCGAAGTGCGTACCAAACTTATAGCACGCGAATACTAAGGCGTGCCAGTCAAAGCGTACCAAACGAGGCGTACCAGTCAAACAGAGGGCACGCAATATCCAAGTAACAGTTATGCAAAGTATGTAATATCAAGACTAGCGAATACAACGAGGAACTACGCTATAAGTACTACGGGACCCGGTCTCGGGGCTCCGGGGTGTCTGGGATGGGCTCCGGGGGCTATTGAGTAGCGGCAGGGGCTGTATACCGGGATCGCGCGTGTGGGGCGCGCGATCAATTGGCGCGGAGGGAGCTATCATGCGTGATAGCCGGGAATGGGCCGCATGATCCGGTCGTTGATCGGGGCTGGTGGCGGCTGATGGCGGTCCTTGATGCGCGTGATGGCGGTGTCGGCGGTCGTGATGGCGGGGCGTGTCCTGTGGGGTCGTAGGGAGGGTCCCGGATGGTGTTCCGGGGGTGTCCCGGGGTGGGCCCGGAGGGGAGGGGTCGTGACACATGCCTTCTTGGTCACCCTTGGTAACCACGACCTCCAGGGCACGCTGGAGGAATGGGCCAACTGCCTTCTCCGCTTCCACGACCAATTCCTAAAAGAGACCCTCCCTGACAACACCAAAAGAACCCTGCAAGTAGACCCGACGCTCCAGGACGAACTCTAGAGCCTGATAGACGAGATCTACACCAGCCCCAACCCCCACCGCTTTGAGGGCCCCTTGGACCTGGCCTGCTCCTTCCATGTCCAAAGAGACGAGCCCCACTCAGATATCCAAGGAAATTCCCCGCACTGAGACCAACGACGGCAAGAAGAACTTAATGCTGCCTCTGCTACTCTACAGTCCCTAAACCTGACTGAGGGCCTCTTTGACCAACCCGCCGCCCATCCCTGAGCCTACTTGGTGCCCAGCACCTTCAACACGTGGGTGCAAGCAGCCGATGGCAATCCCCCACCTCTGGAAGATAACCTCTGCTCCAAGAGCAACGACATCTCAGAAGATACCCTCTCATACATTGACGAACTCCAAAATCCAGGACTCCCCCCCAACAACTCTGGAAACCCCCCTCCCACTACCATTCCTGAGTTCACTCACAAACGCTCTTTCCACCTGAACCTACACCCTCCCCACGCTTGTGAGGAACCCCCAGGACCACAGGATAACACCTGGCCACAGCCAGAGCAAACCCTGCCCTGGCTCCTCTGGGCCCCTCCCGACCCCTGTATGGCCCTGACCTGGGACCATCTTGACTCCCTTACGGTCAACCCCCTCAACGCCCCAGACAAGGACAAGGACCTCCTTACCCCTACCCACCACCACCTCTCCCTTTCCCCCCTGGATGACCTCTTCCCACTGCCTACCCCCTCGGACCCAGCGGCCCCCCGCTGCCCCCAATCCTCAATGGGCCCCCAGACCTCCATCAGCAGATTACGAACAGCCTCTCAGGGGAGGACCGTCCAATGGAGAACCTCCCAGAGGATGGGGCACCGTCACAGGCGTCTTCCTACCCCAGCAAGGAGGAGGAAACCACTACTACTACTACTACACCACCCCTCCCCTGTGCCCTCAGAATCCGCAAGATGATATCTGGGACATCCTCACCCAGAAAGGTAAGCTCGACATACAGAAGCCTGAACTCTTCCACGATGCCCCTGAAGGCCTCTGTCGTCAGCGGAACCTGACAGTGTTGTGCTCTAGCACATAGATAATGAATACAATTAACTGAAGAGATATGTTCACAAACAGATGTAATGATAACGAAAATGTTAACAAGAGGACTCACATTCAGAAATAGTTGCAGATTCATTTTCTGTATCAGAATTAAAGTGCCATATCCAAGATACCTTGATCCTTGATAAACCAGGAATGTTGGGATCTTATATAGCTATGCTTGCATTCAAATCTGCTTTCTGTAGAACCAGATACTTTCTCTGAATTCTGGGGTCTGATCTCAGTCACAGCAGAGCACTGTGGCATTATGCATAGGCACAAGCCTTCACCAGGATTGAGGCCTGGATTTTTTGAACAGATGTGCAGGCTCAAGTTTTCACATTCTTGCTTGGGGCAACCTGGACAACGTGAAAATATAGGAATGATTTCTCTGCAATGAATTCCTGAAGGGCTTGCAGGAGCCTTTCAATTTGAATCAAGTGCAGATTGCGCTCTATCATTGTTAATGGTGAGACATTACTCATGATCATAGATGAGAAGGAGATTTCAAAATCTTCTGGAACAACTACATCTATTGGTCTAAGGTTATCTGCCAGCGGTATCAGCAGATCTGCTGGCTGTCCATCTTCTGCCATTTCATTGTTGTCAAAGGCTCTGAGAACTTCATTCAGTTCTAGGGAGGCAGTCCACCTTCCACTAACAATAAACCTGCTCCTGTTCTGAGAAGCAGCAAGGACATTGAGTCAAACCCTTAATAGTTCTCTTTCTGCCTCGATCTTTTGCTGATCATCATTGCTTGCATGCCGATTCAAATGGTGAACCTGGTCCTGAATTGCAATTCTGAGATTTCAATTAGTGAGATAGGTTGGGCCATCAGCAATACACCTTACTGCTGCTCCTCAATATCAAGGGCAAGTTGAATCCAGAAGGAATAAAGATCTATTGCTGCAATGTCCATTGAGTGGTTTTTACTGTTTGCTGCTGTTTGGTCTTCACTTGCATTATTAGAGGTCATTGTATGAGCTTTCAGAATATCCATTGCTTTACAGTTTCCCTCCTCTTTGAGCCTTTCTGCCTTAGCTATTCCGGCTTCCCAGCTTATTAGTAAATCCATTGATATTCTGATAGATTGCTTGGTGAAATATTGAACAGCTGCATCTCTCATCTCAACAGCAGTCCTGTACTTTCAACATAGGAGTAGAACCATGTCAAGCAGCTTCTTCCAGTTTGAGTCACACATGTGATTATCAAGAATTTCTGCCTGATGTGCCAAGGTAGCTGTACAGGCCATTTATGAGACTTCATTTAGTGTAGACCAGAGACTTTCAATTATTTTCCCAGCCAAATGACCGGCCCCAGAAATGAAAGACAGGGCAAAGCAGAAAAAACAATCCTACTTATGCCCATAGACATGAAGAAGTCCTACCAGATAATCTACTCGTGAACTTTGCAACAGGACTTCTTCGGCCTCAGCAAGCTATTCAGAAAATTTGACACACCACTGGCATGCTATGTCATATACTAGTAGGAGACACTGAATCCCATCTATGTTGGTTATCTTAACTGCCTGTGTGAACCTGGCCTTCACCATGGGTCAAGTTTATTACACTATTAGGAGCAAAGCAGCCATGCTGTGTACATGCCGTTGCAACAATACCAGTGATGTTGCATGACTTGTTCTGTCAGGGGACCCCTCATTCCTTTCTTCTTTCACTCCTTATTTCTTCACTCTCCTTTCATTCACTTCCTTATTTCTTCTACCATTCTCTCATTTTGCTGTTACTACTTCTTCAACACTATCTGTTGGTACTATTCTCAACCTTTGAGGTGCTCTGGTTCTTTAGCTATCACTCAGACAAGTGTGGGCCCTTCAGCACCGCTCCAGGCTGCTTAGATAAGCCGGAGTTTGCCTTTCTGACTTCTAAAGTCCGGAGTTTTCCTCCCTTGTTTGCACACTTGTTTGGTTAGTCAATTTTCGAGTTTTTAAGGTTTTGTTGTACTGTACAGTTGTTTCCCACGCTTCAGAGGCCCCAGAAGCATCCAACCTGGCATAGGGAATCCCCAGACTTGTTCTCTTTGGATCTCCCTCTGCCAGGTGAGTAGCTACCTTGATATTGTCAGTATATATTCTAATACACTTTGGATCTCCCTCTGCCAGCTGTGTGACTGAGCCACAGCCTCTAGAGGTCGCCCTTACATGTTCATCATCAGGGCCTTTTCAATAGCTTTGAATGTGTTTTCACAAGCTGCTCCCTAGACAGACAGAGGTCCAGCAGATGACCAATAGACAGGATTGAATTGATAAGCAGATGGTAAACAGGTAGAGTTAAAGAATGTCACTCATTGTTGGCTGTTCCTTTGCATGCTTGAGATAGTGGATGAGCTCATCCCTACTGGCCATCATACCACCACCTTCTGAATGCCATATATTATGAGCAGGATTAGAATGTTGAATATGATCCACCTTGAAGTTGCCATCCATCATTAAAGAATGATTGAACTTCCACCAGACAGGATCTTCTTCCCAGTTGGATGGAAGATTGACTCCTAGTTGGGGGCAAGTTGGGCAGAATATTGCAAGTTCACTACGGTCCAGTGCCATGGGGTGCCTTGATTTATCATGTCTGAAGCCTGCCCACTTCAACTTCTTCAGCCACTGCCATGAACGAGAAATTCATTGTAGCTCACAGTAAAGGTTATCTACCTCATCAGAAGATGCAATTAGAGAAGTTATTCTTGCAATTTTCTGCCAGTACTGGTAGGCAGATGCTTTACACTCTAGATTTGTCAAATGGAAGTTGTCCAGCACAGCCATTGTAAAATATGTTTGTGTCCAATCAAATGTACTGAGGACCAGCTGTAAGCAGATAGTATTTTCCACCAAGACATCTATCTCAGAACACTCTCATGAAATGACAGTGATGTAGTATACTCCAGTTGTGTTGTATTGAATTTCCAAAGCAATCATATCTGTCCATACTGAATTCGTTCATGGCTGGCCAATCTTCTGAAATATCTTCTATTGGCACATTATTTTCTGGTTCCTGTTGCTCTTTCTCTTCCATGATTTGATCAAGGCTGGCATCCTGAAGTCTGCTCAGGAAATCTGAAGTCATGGACAGATACGCTGCCAGATGTCCCAGGTTGCTATCTGCTGATGGAAGTTCAATATCCAGTTGATATTTGAGTCATATAAACTCTTGCTCCTGAATATCCTTTTGCTGCTCATGGTCCTCAAGAGCTCTGACCCTGACCTTCCATTGATGACAGTTTGCATGCAATGAATTGTGTTGGATATAGAAATACCCTCTAGTATCCGACATATTCATTGGTTGGAAATACCTACTATTCCATACTTCAGGTCGGTGAAACGGGTTGGAGTCGTGCGTGCGGCGGAAACATCCACGACAGAATATTCTTGACCCACCGCAATCACGGCATCGCCATCGTGCAAGGTAATGGTCAGGACAAGCAAGGCAATCAGTAACGTCATCCATTGATTCACGACCAAGCAATCCATTGAGCAACTGTGGAACATGGTTGATGAAGTCGTTAAGATAATCTGCCTGTGTCTATGTATGAACTTGAATAATTTGCTCTCAATAATAGCATACATTCAAATCACCTTTACATGCCTTATGGATATGGGCATTGTATCATTTACATCATCTACCATTAGATAATTGTCCAAGTGTGCAAAGTTATCATCATCTGGAAATGCTGCAGGTGGTACACCAGTTACAATGGGAATAGGACCTGGTGGTAGCTGTTGTGTTATGAGGACTGGCAACTCTTGTGTGTTCTGAGTGAGTCATGTCTTTTCCTCAGCAAATGGGATAAGGTCCCTTTGTCTGATGACTGTTGTTTTTGGTTGCTTGCATTTCTTCAGAAAGTTTGGGTTCATGATCAAATATCTATGGCCAGAACCTAGCCATTGTACTGGAGATCTAATGAGACCACTCATCAATATCAGCAATATGCCCCAATTTGGATGGGCTGGATACCAGTGGACAGCAGACCCTATCTGTTGATGACAAACGGAATCTGTTTGTCATCAACAGACAGTGAATGGAAATGTATATTTTATCATGTGATCCTTTGGTTGAGAACTGTGTGGTTGCAGAAAATTATATTGTCTACAAACATGTCTGCCCTCCTGCAACTGTCTGAACCAATATTTTCACCAAAGAAAAGACAAGTAGAACCAATATTTACAGCAAAAGAAAGATCTATCTTTGAACCATACAAGGAACTCTATCACTCCTCAATTACTCCTCAAGCTTGGACTACTATCTTGAAGGATAAAATCCTAAGGAATATCTTCAACTACTGGGCCACTAAGGTGACAGAGCCAAAGACAGGGGAAGAGTGGGCAGAGAGAATCAAAGTAGGTACAGCAACTCATTGCAAAGAACTTGACATCATTTCCTTGAATAGAAGGTTGTCCAGTATATCAAGAACTGCTGGTGCCCTTATTACCAGCATAAAGATCCAAAGGTGCTCCTAAAAACTTCACTGCAAGATATTGTCTGGCAGACAATGGCAAAGGAGATAAATGAGGAGATCCAGAACTTGTTGAGGGGTAAGGATCACAACACCTCAGGATTGGATGCATTTGCACAATATAATGTGGCTGTCAAAAATGTTATGCATCAACTCACACTGCATGAGGAAAGTTGTTTATGGAAGATGGTGGCAGAATGGAGCAAAAAAGAAAATCCACCAGAAATTCAGTGCAAGTTGGTACTGCATCCATCCCCTATCCATCCTCTATTTGTTGTATATCTGTCTGCTTGATTCTGCTTTCTAATTGTTGTCTCTACAGTAAGGCCCAAAAGCATGGTTTGAAGCATGTGGACAATGCAGATGTGCTTCAATTTAGAGAGATGGGCATGTTGAGTTGGACTGTTGTTGGTTGGTATGCAGATGAAGGCATGACTATTAGAATGTATGTGGTGCCATCATTCTTTAAACAATTTTGACACCAATTATAGTCATGACAATATGTCATACTTGACCCATGCTAACTGACCAACCTTCCAAGACTTCTTTCCTGACCTTGTTAGTGACCTCAATAAGAAGATGATAGATTACATGTCTGCTCTTCTTGGTAGAGACATGCCATCCAACATGCAATCACCCCATGATTTGACTCCTCCTATCCTTACATTCCAAGATCTAGAATAGATCGAGGTTTTTCTGTGCAGCGGACTATGTGTGGGAAAAATGTCTTCGATTTTTGCCGTTATGTGACTGTGTTTGTTCTCATTGCCATTACTTCCTTCTGGTAAGCGTGGGAATAATGTCTTTGATTTTTAACGTCATGTAATACTACCATTCGTCTGTATGGTTACTTAGTCAGCAGTAGTAGACTATGTACGCATGGGAGTAATGTCTTCACTTTTTAACGTCATGTGATACTATATGTACGTATGTACAGTTACAGAGATGCATGGGAATAATGTCTTCGATTTTTAATGTCATGTGATACTACCGTTCATCTGTACGGTTACAGAGATGCATGGGAATAATGTCTTCACTTTTTAACGTCATGTGATATACTATATGTATGTACGGTTACAGAGATGCGTGGGAATAATGTCTTCGATTTTTAATGTCATGTGATACTACCGTTTGTCTGTACGGTTACTTAGTCATCAATAGACTATGTACGTGTGGGAGTAATGTCTTCACTTTTTAATGTCATGTGATACTACCGTTTGTCTGTACGGTTACTTAGTCAGCAGTAGACCATGTATGTGTGGGAGTAATGTCTTCATTTTTTAACATCATGTGATACTACTATACGTCTGTATGGTTACAGAAATGCATGGGAATAATGTCTTCAATTTTTAACATCATGTGATACTACCGTAAGTCTGTACGGTTACAGAGATGTGTGGGAATAATATATTCACTTTTTAACGTCATGTGATACTAGTACGGTTACATATATGTGTGGGAATAGTGTCTTCCCTTTTTAACATCATTTGTTCCGTAGCTTTACTATGTTAATATTTGATATCTACATACGCCAGGATGTAGCCATGGTTGGGTCTGTTTTAACACATTCTCTACACCCACTCGGTCTGTAATGTTCCAATTTTATTTAGCTGACGTTCTTTCCTTGCCAGATGTATTGGATGTCCAGTCAACCCATAGATCAAGCGGTCTCTGAAAAATAGGCCTATTTCGATGACTAATTGTGAGTCTTTCTATGTCCTGCCTGGTACAGGCACGACAGGACACGATATTAGATTGCAGATAATAGCTGCCATGCGAAAACCATATATCGGAGCAGACACATGCATTATGACTTATTTCCTTGGCTGCCTTCTGTGGAGAGCAATCCCTGAATACCAGTGCTGATATACCCCCCAAAAGATTCAGCATATCGCCACTATCTAATGAACACCTATTGTCACTTGAGAGGTCTGTTATCCAGCGCAATAGATATATGACAACAAATCATTGATTTACTAGATCATGGCACTTACTGATTTCGACAGTCTGCCATGCGACAAGCCGTCATTACAACCGATTATTAATGCGCCACGGCTTAACATGGAGCAACAATGGGCTATGCTCAAAGTTAAATATTCTTATTCAGACTCTTCTGACAGTTATTCGGATTCCCTCACTACTTACTTCAGACTCTACTCCGAATTGTATGTGTTTTCTCGTGGTCGTTCACTATTGCTGTTTCTATATCCCTTATTGATGTGTTTGTGACGAATACAGGTCGCCGCCACCGTAACATTGACATCATGATTCTAAGTATCTCCTCGCCTAAGCAGAGGTATTTATATGCTTCGTTTCCCAAAACCAAGGCGCATACTACTCAATTTGATGTCTTCTCCAATCCGAGCTTCTCTACGTCATCCCACTATTTTTTCCTTTATGTCTTTATCCGCTCCCTTGTGTGCCCCTTGGTGGTGCTCCTCCCTCTAAGTATGATGGCAGAGACGACTTGGCACACTACGACCCTTACCAGCGAGACATTTGCTGTTTAAGCGGCCGTTGTGCGTCGACGAGCCATAATCTATAGTGCTCCCGGGATGCTCGTATCATGATGTTACGGACTTCAGCATTTTCAAATGCTGTTACAGACTGGGGTTTTGTTGTTTGCACTAGCAAGACATACGGTCAAAGACACCCAACACGTTCTTTCATCCTCAATTTACTACCACATGGAGCACTACCGCGATATCCTATTGTGGCGCCCTCACACATCCTCCCATTGCCCCTCTGGTATCAAGATGCGCGCCATGTCTTGTCAGGGGATTCTCCAGGTGATGGAGAGGTATTCAGATGTGCTGTATCACATTAGACCTGCTCATCTCGTTTTTCTGTATGTTTTGACCTCTTGGTTCGCTCGTTAATTGACCTTGAGTCAGGAGCTATACACATCGTGACAAACGGACCCATCTCACAATGAAAGCTTTTGATAGACGAGGAATTCTCGTTGCCGCATTCCATACTCACAAAAATCAACGGCTTGATGAAGTTTGGACTTCCTCGGATGCTTCGAAAGAGGTCGAGTGGAACGCAAAGCTCATCGTCGCCAAACATATAGTACGCCACGAGCCTAACAAGCCTGATTTCACTTCATGTGGAAAGGATTTGGTACGTGAAGTGTTCTTGACGATTGAACTTGCTTAAATGTTATGCGCAGTGCGGCAACGTAACGATACCTCATCAAGTAGATCTGGGCATAAAGGCCAATATTTTCATGCTCGACTAAAGGTATGTTCGCTTTATGCATATCGAAACACTCATACTAAACGTTCTGTTTCTAGTTATTTTTATTGTAGTTAGTAGAATATCTATATATACATTCTATACCCGTAGCTGGACGTCAAGACTAAACACACACTGCTGGGTTTATGTGGTGTTCGGTGTCCACCGTCATTGGAGCCTTAGGCACAATTCTCATGAGAAACATTGAATGGTACGTCGTCTTTGCTCTATTGTCAGTAAAGCTCTTATAGATTAAACGTCTTTAGTGGAACGGTTTCATAATAATAGTAGAAGACCCTTTATTAATCATTTGTATCAGTGCAGCTAATAATTACATTAATACTTCACTACTGAGGCCATAATTTGTTT
>QGOA01007882.1:0-22806 GCA_003313075.1 Termitomyces sp. MG16
TACGGGAGGTGATATGACATATGCGTCTGAACGGACGCGTGGCCGAATGGACCTTGTAAGTTTGACTGCTAAATTCCGTATGCTGTCATGCTGAACATCCCCAGATTGTGCGGCACGGAGGAACTCTGATTCCGCGATACGATCCATCCATCACGACCCACATCGTGACCGATGCTCAAGTTCCCGCCACGCTACGTGCTCTCGGGCTCGACGACCTAAGCGAGATCCCTCATCATATACCAACCGTCACTTGGGATTGGGTACTCAAAGGATTTTCGAGGCCGTCAAACATGAAGAAGAACACCAAGATGTATATGGATGACTTAGTCTTCTGGCATGCTGCGTTCTCCCAGCGGATTGATGCCGGGGTAAAGGTTCATCCTAGAGCTAATGATAAGGGAAAGGCTAAGGCTGAGCCGAAAACACCTGATGCTATGGAATTCAGCCACATTTCGCAAGTCTTTAATTCATTTTTCACACGGCTTGACTAAACGACGAATTTTCCTTCAGGGAATTTACCCAGGACAAGCCTAGGCGTCCAAGCACCTCCAGTTCACGGTCTATGCGCGATGTAAATGACTCCGAGGACGAAGAACAGAATGCCTATCGTGCGCCGGGGGTATTACTATCGCCGCCGAGTTCCCCAGATCAAACGGGACGGCGGAGACGAAGCCGTACGACAAGCTCCTCGTCGATAGTCAAAGCAGCTGGCCCAAGCAAAGCCTCAAATAATGACGATCCTTTGGCAGATTTCTACGCAAAAGCGCGTGCCGAGGCGGAGACCGAGGTAAGCGGACTCTCGCTTGTATGACTCGTATTGCTCCTGTTGCTGAGTCATTTTGCGAACAACTAGTGGGCTAGGAGAGGAGAAGTTACAGAATCTGAAGGTCCGCCATCTGAATCGGATGTAGAGGAGCCAGTCGTTGCTCGAGGACCACCAGCTAAGCGGGTACATTAGTACAAACTTGCTTCGGGAACCTTCCTGACCTTCATGGTGTACAGGGATGGACATGCGACAACAAAGAAATCCAAAGGAAAACTTGCATTAACCAAGATATCATTGACAAAGTTAGTTTGATGATCCGTACCTCTCTAATTTTACAAATCCCAAATGAATACATACAGCTCGAAGAGCTCAAAACACTTCATGCGGCAAAGTTAGGGGATGATGATCGTTGGCGGGTGTTCAGCTACAGCAAATGTAAGTCGGTGGTCAATAGCATCATATTTAGCCGTTGAGACGACTTCAGGCATCCGTGCCCTACGAAATTATCCTAGACGGATTGCATCGTTTGCTGAGGCACGCGCCATTCGCGGCGTCGGGGAAAAGACCGCTGCCAAGGTACGTGCAAATACTATACGTCCTCTGTCTAGGTTCTCACAGACAATGGATTACTAGATTATGGAAATTATCGAGACAGGAGGGCTGCGTCGTATTGGCTATGAGAGAACCGACGATGTCAAGACGACGAAGATATTCCAAGGCGTCTATGGAGTTGGCCAGTCGACAGCATATCAATGGTATGCTGCTGGATGTCGTTCTCTTGCAGACGTGGTAGCTGGAAAAGGAGGCGTTAAACTGACTCCTGCCCAAGAAATTGGTATTCGGTTTTATGATGGTTCGGCAAACGATCTCTCTACAACCTTCGAAGTTTAATTCGCTTTTGCCAGATATCAATGATCGCATGCCCAGAGAAGAAGCAAAAGCGATATTTGACCTGATTAAACCCATTGGTGAGCGAATTCCTTAGTTGTACGGACTCAACAACCTCAGCTCCGATCCTGTAGCTCTTGAGATTGACCCTAAACTTTTTGTCGAAATCATGGGAAGTTATAGAAGGTGAGCTCTATCTTTCCCATCATCTCTTTGCTTCGCATGCAGACTCCAATTTTTGGCAGAGGAAAAGCGGACTGTGGAGATATCGACATTTTAATAACCCGCCCGATAGATGACGGGACCCATGCAGGTATTAAACTTTTCTAAGCGACCCTCGCGATGACTCAGTCCATTGACTGGTTTACAGGTGTCCTTTCTCAGCTTCTTACCAATCTTCATCAAGCTGGTATTCTGACAGAGGATCTTGCCCTTCCCGAGGATCCCGATGACCTCGAGGCAATATATAGAGGTCTCTGTCGAGTCCCAAATATAGAAGGTTCAAAACGTCGAAGGATAGACTTCCTGACTGTCCCTTGGACTTCCCGCGGTGCAGCGCTTTTATATTATACGGTTCGTTGCGTCCACCTCTATTATAGCCACAAAATTGACTCAAATGTCCAGGGTGATGATATTGTGCGTCTACTGCAAATCTTTGTTGGCCCTGACACATTCAGTTCTGAGTCATTGTCACAGTTTAATCGTGCGATGCGCATGAAAGCCAATGTACTTGGCTATTCTCTGAACCAGAGGGGCTTGTTCGGTGGAATCATTCGTGATCCGCGGAATCGACGTGTAAAATTAAATACGGGCGAGTGCTGTTTCTGTCCTATGAAATTTTCCATGGCTATGCTTACTGAGAACCACTAGGTACACTCGTTGCTTCCGAGACGGAAGAGGAGATATTCAGAATTCTAGATGTTCCATGGCAGGAACCGCAAGAGAGGGTCAGGGGTTGAAGTATGCAGGTCTTATAGTCACTGTCTTTCGTTAATCTCTGACAGGGCACTCCCTTCAACACGAACGGTCAATTTAATATTTTACTTGTATATTCTAATCAAAAAATGACAAAATTAATTTAAATCTAGTTTAGAAGATATGACAACATATACTAATATTTGATTTCATTGTCAATATCATTGTCATTCAAAATACAAAGAAAGCTAGAAAATGTCTTCCTCTGGCTCTCAATGAATAAAGGCAGAATGTATTGGGAATGATTCGGTAAATTTTTATCAAATGATTCCAGATGTAAGTCACATGGAATGTATGCAATAGGATTAAGTCGTCATATCTCGCTATTACATATCCTCATTGTAGTCCCGGAACCTGACTATATCACTATATATGCACGATAATTGTGCTATACACAATAATACAAGTATATTAGAAAAGAAAACGGGCAGAGAAAAATATGCTTACAGCCTCAGTGTTGAGTTTAGGTAGGAGTAAACCACTGAGGCTGTAAGTCAATCATCGACGGATGATGTGGCTTGATTCACGTGATCGATCGGAAGCGCGGAAAGAGACTAAGGTCAACACTCATTTTGATTGATATGTGTATATATTTTGTCAATTTATATGACATGTAAAGAAATCCAATTCTGTATAGAAGAGAGATAGATATAAATGATGATCTAGCACTAGTTACCAATATTATATATCATCAGGAATAAAAAGTGCTGAAATTAGAAAAATCTTCTAGGACTTAATACTGGGTTTATTATAATTGTAAACAGATGAATTGTGGTTTTTATTGGTGAATACACGTGACTAATATTATAAAAAAAATTGTTGATTGAGTTGACAAAAGTACAAAGAAGTGAAAGCAAAGGATACAAGAAAATGGCTCAGGGTTTGTTTACTGACTATTATTGGAAATGAATGGAAAAAATAATCTATTAAAATCATTTTCATTATTATAGGCTGAGTCCTGCAGCATATCAATTTTCAAACAGAATAGAAGTATTCCGTCTAACTTTTGAGAGTTTGAAGTCTTTCAACTTTGAACTTGAGGTATGATGTTTTGAAATCTGGAGAAGGAGGAAGGAAATAATCATGATAGTGAGATTCAGCACTCAACAAGTGCAGAAAGACTACAATTGACAACAGAATCTTGATAAATCAATATAAAAACTAGCTAAAAACATAGAGTATAGCATGCTAAGCTATATAGACAGTTATGATAAAGTCACACCTGGTGTAAGGGCAACTTCTGGAGGCTATGGCTTAGGCACACAGCTGGCAGAGGGAGATCCAAAGTGTATTATATACTAACAATATCATAATAACTACTCACCTGGCAGAGGGAGATCCAAAGAGAACAAATCTGAGGATTCCTTATGCCAGGTTGAACACTTTTAGGGCCTCTGAAGCATGGAAAACAACTATACAGGACAACAAAACCTTAAAAAAACTTAAAAATTGACAACACCAACATTTGCACAAACAAGGGACAAATTCTGGCAAACTCTAGCTTATGTAAGCAGCCTGTATGTGATGTTGAAGCAGCCACACTTGTCTGAATGATAGCTAAAGAACCAGAGCACCTCAGAGGCTGAAAGTAGTACTAATAGATAGTGTTGAAAAAATAGAAGCAGTAAAGTAAAAGAGTGTGATGGGAGTCAGCTGGATTAGGCTTGGGTCATGGCACATGGTTCAGAGTCTCTCGTGGTGTGAACTAGAGTAAGTCCTCAATTGCGAGAAAGCTACCTAACTACACACAAGTTCTTGTATATAAACTGTACTAAGCAGTTGTCAAGGAGAGTGATGTGAGTGAGATAAAACATATGGGTATATAGGTCACGTAGTTACAAAACCACTACATATGCCCTCCAGCCAAACAGGTGGTCCTGGCTCAGCTCTATGATACCAAAACAACAATTAGTAACTAGCAAGGAAATAAGTTCTAAAGGAGAGTAAGGGTAAAACTCAATAGATCAAAGGAGCATGTGAGACTGGCTAGAATGGGCCAGTAAGCAAAGCAATCAAAATTCAAAAGTTGAAGGTCGACATATTGGCCACAGGTTAAGCCCTCTTCAAACACCAATGTCGAGCTCAAAATCAAGATTGAATAATCTGTTGTTGGTCTTGGTAGAATCCAGGCCCTTTATCTGAATATCTACTTCGGCAATGGGGCCCATCAACAGAGAGGGATCGCAAGTCTCTTGGGGACTATCAGGTGCATATCAATTTTCCAGGAATGAGCCATCTACTCCTCAAACCACAGGACTGCCTTGGAAATTCCTTCTAACTTCTGTATTTAATAGGACAGGCTAGAATCCATGCAGAACAGACCTCTGAGAGCTGGGCAGCATGGAAGGTGGATTAAGGGGATTTGAACCACAAGTGGGTAAGCATGATTGATCATGTCATGACTCATTGTCAGATAAGTCACCCACATCACTGTTATTGGAGTAGGACTCATTGCTGTCCTCATTGTCTTGCTCCCTGCATTCATCACAGCATCTCTGATAAAACAAATTCTTGGTCGAGTTGGCAATGTAAGGCTGTTGCAACACAGCCAGGGTAGTTTTGAGCATACCTGAGTTGACATGGCCATGATTAGTGATTAGCTCCATAGTAAGTAGATCACAATATCATTCTCTACCCACAAAACAAGTGCAAATATGTTCTGATCAGACCCTATGATCGGGTACCTTTCATTTATCAGTATGGTTGTCATATGTCACAAACCAGTACTTGTACTGATCTTCAGGCACTGAATTGAAGACTTTAGCAAAGGCATTGAAACTGAAGAGAGTAGCGGTTTGGGTATGTCCTCTTCTTCTGCATAATTTCCAGTTGAAAGACAGATATTCAACCATCTGAAGGAAGTGAAGGGTGTAGCCATGCTTTGCATTGGGGGGAGTTATACAAACAAGCTGGGTCTTTGAGTCCTGTTGAACTCATGGGTGGCAAGGCTGATCTGGAAGATTGGCTTGATGTTCATGTCAATGCCTCAGATAATTAAAGGGGCCATGGTGCCCTCCACGGCCATAATGGGATTGGTAGGGAGGCATGAAAACAAGATCTAGAGGGAGGCTGAGGTGAGGAGGGGATTGGGATAGAAGATCCTGATCAGTCTTGCAGATAAATCCTTCCTCGCTTAAATATGGCACTAGCTTAAGGCTCCCCAAATAGGACTGTGAATCATCAGGGGGTGGGACACCCACACCCTCCTGTAGTTTGGAAATATTGTCTATCCCCAGCAGATTGAGGTAGGGAGTCACTATCTCAAGTTCTGCTACTTGTAAATAACTCATCCAAGTCTTATCTCCAGCTTTTCAGAGAACCTCAAACATGGCATTTTGTATGAGTGCCTTTGTGCACCACGATTCTGTCAACGGCCCACTCATTTGCATCCTCATTAATGATTTGTTCATCCAAGCAACTGAGAAACAATTGATTGTCATTAGGCTTATACATTCAGAGCAGGAAAGCATGATAAATATTATAAATTCCTCTCTGCTTCATGTCAGCAGGTAGTTCAACCTGAAAAGAATGGTTCCCATAGTCCTCAACAATAGAGTAAGGTTCTACAAACTTGGGGATAAATTTTTGAGTAAGTTCTTTTGGAAAACTTATGTTCTTAGTAGAGACATGAACTAAATCATTTATGGTGAAAGGTACCATCCTTCTCTTATGGTTGGCATCTCGAGTCTGCTTTATCTGAGCACTGATAATACTATCATATGCAGCCATGATGGCTAAACATAGTTGCTGAGTGAAGACCTGTACACCTGGAAACTCTGATCTAGGGGCAGTTTGCTATATCATTGGCCTTGGCATTCAGCCAGTATTTAGAAAAAAGGGTGAGTATCCCATAGATTCCAATTGTGCAGAGTTAATCACAAACTCTACTGCAGGTAACTTAGCCACCCAATTTTTTCGTGTAGAATCAATACATTGCCAGATCATTTGAGTAATAGTTTTATTTGCTCTTTCAGTGGAACCATCTGGCTCCGGATGGTATGCAGACAACATTTGGAGTTGAGTCTCAGAAAGTACTAGTAAAATAAGAGTCTTGGTTGATGACAATTGCTTTAGGTAAGCTGTGATGTTTATATACCTCACTAAACATTAATTTAGCAATGTTTCAGGCAGTATAGTCAGTATGACTAGGTATAATATGTACCATTCCAGTCAGCAGATCTATTATGACTGTTATAGCATCATAGGTACCGTTACAATCTTTGGACTCTGGCAAGGGGCCTAGAAAGTTGATTCCTATCACTTTCCAAGGTTGAGTTGGTATTTTCAAAGAGTTAAGGAGGCCATACAGGCGCTGATTGTTGGGCTTGCTATGCATGCAAGTTATGCACATTTTACAGTACTTTTTTATGTTCTTATCCAGAGTTTTCCACCATACTATTCCATGCAAATATGTATATATATGTCTTTCTATGTTCTAGATGAGCTAACAGGAAATGTGCTTCTGATATAACAATTTCACATATACTCTGTCCCTTCACAATAATAAAGAGAATACATAGTATTCTTTCTGTGGCAGATCTGAGGTAGATCAGCCCTTCCTTGCACTCAAAGTTTTTGTATGCTCTAGAATTCTCTAATATCTTTTTGAACAGACTATCTTCAGAATATCAATTTTTTATTGCATCTAGAAGGTCTATTGGCTATTTGCTTTCTCTTAACAGTTCCTCAATTAATATTGGTGGCAATGCTTTGATCTGTTCTTATAAATCTTTTGATTGTGCAGCTAAATGCTCATTTCTTTCTTGTTCCTCATTATTAGACTTAGCACCTGCAGTCTTTCTTGCTGGTATCCTTATAACCAGTCTTTCTTTAACAGAGTCAGTTTTCCCCTTGGACCTGCCCTCCTTTTGTTCTTGAGGGCCTTTAAAGACAAAATGACATGCTATTTTTGATGCAAACTCCTTTGAAGTTTCTGGTCTTCTTGTTTCAGCAGGTTCAACATTACTTCCTTTATCTCTCTTTTTTGGAGATGGTTCAATTCCTGGTGTAACTGTAGCTGACGGTTCAGGTTCATCTTGTATACTATTGGCATTCTTGCCCTCTATTCTGACCAGAACTGGCATTGAGATCAATTTTATCATGTGATCCTTTAGTTGAGAACTGTGTGGTTGCAGAAAATTATATTGTCTACAAATATGTCTGCCCTCCTGCAACCACCTGAATCAATATTTTCACCAAAGAAAAGACGAGTGGAACCAATATTTACAGCAGAAGAAAGATCTATCTTTGAACCATACAAGGAACTCTACCCCTCCTCAACTACTTCTCAAGCTTAGACTGCTATCTTGAAGGATAAAATTCTAATGGATATCTTCAACTACTGGGCTACTAAGGGGACAGAACCAAAGACAGGGGAAGAGTGGGCAGAGAGAATCAAAGTAGGTACAGCAACTCATTGCAAAGAACTAGACATCATTTGCTTGAATAGAAGGTTGTCCAGTATATCAAGAATTGCTGGCACCCTTATTACCAGCATAAAGATCCAAAAGTGCTTCTGAAAACTTCACTGCAAGATGTTGTCTGGCAGACAATAGCAAAGGAGATAAATGAGGAGATCCAGAACTTGTTGAGGGGTAAGGATCACAACATCTCAGGATTGGATGCATTTGCACAATATAATGTGGCTGTCAAAAATGTTATGCATCAACTCACACCGCAAGAGGAAAGTCATTTATGGAAGATGGCAGCAGAATGGAGCAAAAAAGAAAATCCACCAGAAATTCAGTGCAAGTTGGTACTCCTTCTGTCCCCCATCTGTCCTCTATTCATTGTACATCCATCCGCTTGATTCCGCTTTCTAATCGTTGTCTCTCTAGGAAGGCTCAAAAGCACAGTTTGAAGCGTTGATGACGCCCAAAGTTTGGTCAGTAACAAATATAACTATAGTGTTACCGTACCAAAAGCTTGCGTTGGGCGCGCTATAAGTGATGTGAGGAGTCCCGGGCAGGTCCCAGAGAACGCACCTATGAAAATAGGGAAAAGTCAGTGAGGGAGTCGGCAAGTGTAAAGTGCTAAGGTAAAGCGCCTATGAAAGAAGCGGTAAGTGACGCAGCAATGTGAGCGGCAAAAGCACGGTAAGCTTAGTGAAGTCTAAGCGTCGATAATGCCTGCCATAGTTGCAAGGCGCGAATGTGTCAAGTGTTGGCGAGTGTCTGCAACTGCCGATGAGTTCAATGTTGCTGACCGTAAATGAGATCTTGAGCGTAAGGGAGACTGAAGAAAGGAGAGCAGGAAACTCTGGTCTGTTGTTCAATGGGTATGTACAAGTCGGTAAGTACTTTTTATACTACAATGAGTTCACCGTCGCCAGTGACCAACCATTGCCAAAGTGCGGTAAACTAGAAAATTTCACAGGGGTAGCTCCAACGGTTTCAGATCTCTACCGTCCATGCAAGAACCTTAGCGACACCAGGTGGCAGATCGCAGTGCTAAACCATCAATCCATCACCCTTCTGTCTGTCCAAAATGCTTAGCGATGTCAGGCGCCAAATCGAGGCGCTAAGCGATGTCAGCCACCAAGGTCAAACACCAAGCTGTCTGTCAGTTTTTGATAGATCATCAGGCTTCTCGCTAAGCGCTGTTGTCAGTGACTGATGCCATCTGTCAGTTGTCATTCTTGCTGCCGTCGGCGCTATCATTGATTGGATCTGCTTCTTGCCGTGCGTGGCCATCAAATATCGCCAAAATTGGTTAATTAGCACACACTAAGGTATCCCAAGTCGGTGCCGCATTGCCATTGCCTGCCATTGATGCGCTGATCCTGTATGGGGTCCTATCATCTCCCCCCAACTGAAAAATTGACTGTCCTCAGTCACCAAATAAGGCTACCATTACTGCTTTTGTGACAAGTGGTCCGTGCGTTCTTGAGATTTTGTTTATAGTCCTGGCGTATGAGTGTGGACTTCATTTCTCCTCCCCATCTTTTATCTGGCGCTCCATTAAAATAAAATGTCTTTCCGCATTCCAACTCTGCCCCCTGTTCCATCCCATGAGGCTCAAGACGCCGCCTCTGCCTATATTGAAAAGGCAAATAATTTTCTTAAGCAGATCAATGGTGTTGGCACGGACGCGCCAGTAAATTTGGTGGTTGCCGTTATGAAGCTGTATGAGCAGTGGTTGGAGGTGCATGTTCTTGGCGTGGGTTGGAATTGCGAAATAGAGGTTTGTGAGTGGTGCCGATCACAGTACCTGGATCATTGTGGCGCAGAGTGGTTAGCGCCCTTTTCTTGTTTTGTAAATACCTCCAGCTCTTGCCGTGTTGCTAACTGATCATGTTGCCAGGCGCCTCCTCCCGTCCCAACGATTGAGGACGAGTTGGAGGATATTCTGTCTGGTGCCTTGCCGATGACGGTAAGCGCACCCGCAGCAGAGTGAGTATTCCTAACCCATGCTTTTGACTTAGCTTTGGTCTGATTTGTCACCTCACAGTAAACAGGAAGTTTTGGTGCCATTAGCGCGCATGCAGGTGAACGAGGAGATTGCGGCAATGTGAGAGGAGGTTTCCCGCGACTCTCGTGAGATTATGAGGGGGCTAGAGGAGTGGGAAAGAGCAGCAGCCTTGGCGGTGGAGATGGAGGAGATTGCTGGAGGGAAGGCGCCTGCCGCCAAGAGGCAGGAGACTGAGGAATCCGGCAAGGTAGGTCGTGCTGGCAGCACTTTGAGCCCAGTGTTGCTGGCTAGCAAGTCGGGCTCGCCAAGGAAGCCGGCAGGTGCTTCCAAATGCAAGGTAAGTGCTGATTTTGCTTGCCATTGCCGACGGTCGCTAACAACATTCCCAGAGTTGCAAGGTGGCTCCTGTAAGGGCGACCTCTAGAGGCTGTGGCTCAGTCACACAGCTGGCAGAGGGAGATCCAAAGTGTATTAGAATATATACTGACAATATCAAGGTAGCTACTCACCTGGCAGAGGGAGATCCAAAGAGAACAAGCCTGGGGATTCCCTATGCCAGGTTGGATGCTTCTGGGGCCTCTGAAGCATGGGAAACAACTGTACAGTACAACAAAACCTTAAAAACTCGAAAATTGACTAACCAAACAAGTGTGCAAACAAGGGAGGAAAACTCCGGACTTTAGAAGTCAGAAAGGCAAACTCCGGCTTATCTAAGCAGCCTGGAGCGGTGCTGAAGGGCCCACACTTGTCTGAGTGATAGCTAAAGAACCAGAGCACCTCAAAGGTTGAGAATAGTACCAACAGATAGTGTTGAAGAAGTAGTAACAGCAAAATGAGAGAATGGTAGAGGAAATAAGGAAGTGAATGAAAGGAGAGTGAAGAAATAAGGAGTGAAAGAAGAAAGGAATGAGGGGTCCCCTGACAGCTCCTCAATACGCGGTGAGTGGTACTTTCTTTTTGGACCTGAATTACTAAGTTTCTTTAGGTGCCAACACAAAGTTCCTTTGATGACAAGGAACTGAGAGGTTTGCTTTTGCCATGTCGGGAGGAAGCCGTCCTTGACAAGGGGCAAGAGGCCGGGGTCGTAATGGAGGAAATGAAGGGGAAGAAGACCGTTTCCTTGGCGACTCGGCAGGCTTTTAAGGAGGCATGGGGAGCGGTAAGTGACTTTTCTGTCTGGTTTAGTCTCTGGCTGACTTGTAGCGCTAGTGTGACAAGTGCTGGGCCGACAATGACCCAGAAGGCTGCTGGTTCCCGACTGGGGCCCAGCTGTGCTATCATTGTGGTGCTCTCAAGCGCGCCTGTACTATCGACGGGGCCAAGAGTCGTGAGCATGGCAGCGCGCCAGACGCACTTGTCGAGAAAACATTTTCACGTGCTGTTTTGGTGAGGAGGGCCAGGGAGTTTGTGGAGGGCCAGAAGAGGAAGGTTGCCGCCAGAGGAATGGCAGCTATTGGATGTGCCTCCTTAGTGTTGCCAACGCACCAAGGAGATGGGTCAGAAACAGTCGGCAATCAAGGCGCTGAAGAGCGCCAAGGGACTTCGGTCCCAGAAAAACGACAAGCCCCTTCCCCAAGCAAAGGGAAGGGCAAAGCAAAACGTCCTCGGGTAGTGTCGTCATTGCCTTCTCCCTCGCCAGCCCCTCAAGACACCGAAATGGCCAAATTGGAAAAGGCCTTGGTGGCGAGTCGCCTGCCTCCTCGCAATCCTGAAGCAGGCCCAAGTAGCCTCCTGTCGCCCATCCATTTGGCGGCGAGGTCCCTTGGCGAGGAGCAGGATGAGGGAGAGCAGGAAGAAGCCCCCACCGACGTCGAGATGGGGGATGAGGAGAAGGTAGAGGGGGCGGCAACAGGAGGGGATGAAGATGCCAAAGGGGAGGAGGAGGAAACCTTGGCGACGCAGCGTGAAGGTGGTGGGGAGGAGACCTCGGCAAAGGAGGTGGTAGGAGGAGAGGAGGCAGCGGCAGGAGTTGCCCGGAAGGAGCCTGAGTGGCAGTGGCTACCGCCTTTCAGTAACGTCGCCCCCTGGGAGGTGTCAGATCCCAAGGACGTTGCCGGACTGGAGCCTAGGCGCCCCGTGGTCACCAGGGTCAATCCTGCCTGGACCCCTCAGCCGGAGCCGACGGTCACTGGCGATGCTTTTCAGTGGCTAGGACAAGACCTCGTCTACCCGGTCATAGCGCTCAACCCTCGCAAGATGCTGGAGCGGTATTCGAGGCGGGCAGCAACGATGGAGGCGACAATGAATCAGGAGCAGGAACGAGTCCAAGGGCAGCTAATGGCGCTAAGGTTGCGCTACTCCAACCTTGGTCATAGCCTTCGCATGCTTTGCGATTACCAGGGTGATTGCCAGGCCGCCATGGACTGGCAAACCACCAACAATATTCTACCTGGTGACCTTCTCCCTCTTTGCAAGTCCTCCCTGCCTGTTTCTGATGACTCCTTGCCTATGGACAAGGATAGCGAGTAAACGGACCTTAGCGTAGATAGGCTGTTTGTAAATATTTTTGTATGTTACCATACTCGTATACAGATCCCTTGCCGCCTTCTTGCCGAGTGTTAGGATAAGTCCCGTAATCTGAGTTAGCGCAGCAGCAGAGAGTAAAGAAAGTAAAGCAAAGAGAAAGCAGGCGGCAAGTATTCTAAGGGTAGGTTTTTAGCAAAAGGAGTAATAGGTGTGGGACTTGGACAAATTTTTGAGGAGAAAGGGAAATATTCAGTAAATCATCATAGTGAAAAACCCTTGGCAAGAGTTGCGCAGGGCGCTAAGCGTTGACTACCTCGTGGAGTCGCTCTAAATCTTCTTTCCTTCGTTGGAGATCAATGGCTCATCTGGCAATAAGATCAGTAGTCGCTAGGATGCTGTTGGGTGCTGGCTGAAGGTAGGTTGCTTCTATAATGTTGGCAGGGAGTAACGGATGGGTGCCAGTAGCCGCATAATAGGGAGAACAACCCATGCGCTTACGAATAGTAACTCTTTCCGACCAAAATACTGAATATGTCACCTCACTCCAACGAGATTCGTCGCCATCGACTGCCTTGAAGAGTGCTTGCCGGACGTCAAAGTGGGGCCTCTCTACCAGGCCATTGGCGCGTTTGTTGTAGCCCAATACTCGAATGTGATGGATATTGTATTTCTTGGCGAGATAGGTTAGCGCTTTGATAATGGGCGCACCGTTATCCGTGACGATTTCTCTTAGCGCTCCCCAACGGCAAATGACGTCCTCAAATAGCCACTTGGCGACCGCCTCAGTATTTTCTCTTTGAAGCATTCAAAATTCAGGCCAGTGGATTAGCGAGCAACGACCTTGAATGATATACTTGTAGCGACCAGATTTGGGCATGTGCATGGTGTCAACGTAAATTTTGCTGAAGAGGGGAGCTGGCGTTGCAACGGTTGGCGGTATGAGCACTTGGCGTGTCTGTTGAATTTGGCAAAGATGGCAAGTCCTAATGTACCAGACGATGTCGGCACTAGCGTGTGGCCACCAGAATCATTCTAAAAGGGAGGCTCGGGTAGCATACAGACCTCGATGTCCTAGTTTGTCATGCATAGCGCACAGGACACATAAGCGACTCTCTGGCTTGATGATCAGCTTGTGAGCGCCATCTTGATTTCGTCGCCAAAGGCGGTTGTCGGTAAAGAAGAAGCAGGTGGCATATCAGATAAAGGTCACGTACTGTTCATCGGTAAGGCCTGTGGGGCGCTTGAGGTCTTGTATCCATTGTTCAACTATTAACAGACGACTGTCTTCTGCCTTTGCCTTGGCAGATCGGGGAACGGCATCGTAAGTCAGGTTTCTGCTGTCTTCTCTTAGCAGATGGGGTTCCTGTACGACTTTTACTGGAGGCGAGTTTTGACCGAAAATGCTTGCCGTGTAGAATGTGAGGGGTGCACTAAAGATCTCAGGTCGGTAAGGGACAATGGGATGTAACAGGATACTGGTAGGCTGTTGCCGTTGTAGTAGGGGGATTGGCTGTTGTATAAGGTGCACGAAACCATGTAATCTGTCGATCCAGTCCTCGAAATCATTATCAGCCTGTGGATCCACTGCCAGGTTGCCAGGCTGCCGTGGTCACCTAGAAAGTCCATCTGGTCCATGGAAAGAGCTCTTGACATGTACCAACTCAAAGTGAAACATGAGGATAGCGACTACCCACCGGTTCATGCTAGCAGATGGCTGGATATCGGGATTCTGCAGCATGCCTTTGATGTACCTAGCATCAACTTCAACAATCAGGTTCCGCACGCCAATCAAATACATTTTTAGCACCTGGAAGGCTTTGAACAGTCTATAGAGCTCTAGCTTAGGCTGACTGTAGCGAGACTCTCTGTCGTTTAGCGTGATAGATCCAAAGCGGTTGTAGCGTCACTGTTTCCGATTGTTGCTAAGGCACTGGCACAAGAAGTAACCCACGGCAATGTACAAGGTATCCACTGCCAAGATAACCAGGTCGGCAGAGCTATAGTCGATTGGGACTAGGGGCTTGGCGTCTTGTAGGGCTTTTACTAAGTCTCGTTGTGCAGTGACCTGGTCTGGCCCAAATTCAAAGGGCTCGTTGGCGTGGGTGAGTCGGTTAAGGGCGTGTGTGCGATGGGCAAAATTCTTGATGAATATCCTGAGAACGCCAACGGTACCAACAAAGGTGTGAACTTCAGATAAATCGTGGCAAGGGCCCCATCGCTCCAAGAGTGCTAAGCGAGACTCATCAGGAATGCGTCTGTCGGGAGTGCAGATGTGACCAAGTATTTTGAACCTTGGCGCACAAAGGAGGAGTTTGTGGCCGCTAAAGGTTCCCCCACTATACTTCATACGTTGGAGAACTCGGTTGAGCAGCTGGAAAAACTCCCATAGCGCTAAGCGAATGTTGGGGTTCTCGGGATGGGTCACCAGTAAGCCGTTTACGAGTCGCCAGTCTTTGGGGCCTTTGACGCCAACATCATCAATGAAGCTTAGGACATTATGTGGTATCTCGGGCTGGAGGATGAAAGTGATGTTGTCATGGAATATGGGGACTGAGTTTGTCCAGCCCATCGGCAAGGTAACTAGGCGTAATGCGCCAAACGGAGTTTGAAAAGTGGTGAGGTCACAGGAAGAAGGGTGTATCAGACGTTCATCGTAGCCAACGTTGATGACGCCCAAAGTTTGGTCAGTAACAAATATAACTATAGGGTTACCGTACCAATTGCTTGCGTTGGGCGTGCTATAAGTGATTTGGGGAGTCCCGGGCAGGTCCCAGAGAATGCGCCTATGAAAAAGGGGAAAAGTCGGTAAGGGAGTCGGCAAGTGTAAAGCGCTAAGGTACAGCGCCTATGAAGAAGCAGTAAGTGAACATGGTAAGGGGAGCGGCAAGGAACACAGTAAGCTTAGCGAAATCTAAGCGTCAATAATGCCTGCCGTAGTTGCAAGGCGCGAGTGTGTCAAGTGTGGGCGAGAGTCTGCAACTGCCGATGAGTTCGATGTTGCCGACCGTAAATGAGATCTTGAGCATAAGGGAGACTGAAGAAGTGGGAGCAGGAAACTCTGGTCTATTCTGATGATCATTGTACAAGTCGGTAAGTACTTTTATACTACAAAGAGTTTGCCATCGCCAGTGGTCAAAGAGCGGTAAACTAGAAAATTTTATAAGGGGTAGCTCCAATGGTTTCAGATTCCTGCCGTCCATTCAAGACCCTTAGCGGCGCCAGGCGGCAGATCACAATGCTAAATCATCAATTCATTATTCTTCTGTCTATCAACATACCTAAGCAGTGTCAGGCGCCAAATTGGGAGCGCTAAGCGATGTCAGCCGCCAAGGTCAAACACCAAGCTGTCTGTCAGTTTTTGACAGATCATCAATCTTCTTGCCAAGCTGTCGTCAGTGACTGATGCCATCTGTCAGTTATCATTCCTGCTGCCGTTGGCGCTATCACTGATCGGATCTGCTTCTTGCCGTGCACGGCCATCAAATATCACCAAAATTGGATAATTAGCACGCGCTAAGGTATCCCGAGTCGGTGCCGCGTTGCCGTCACCTGCCGTTGATGCACTGATCCTGTATGGGGTCCTATCAACGTAAAGGTCAAGGGTGGCGCCACAAATGCACCTGGCAAAGGACTTGGCAATGTGGTCAGGAAAAGGCGGTATGCCAGAGTGTCGTATAGTAACTCTATTCAGCGGCTCAAGACTGTGAACTATGCATAAATTGCCATTCTTTTTGAGGATGCAAAACCACCGGGAGTGGTAAGAGCTATTGGAGGGTTTGTAGACGCCAGCCTGTATCTTGGTCCTAATGATTTGGCAGACCTCGGCTTCGATCCCAGGCAGTAACGGTCGGTTGTGCTCAGTCCACGGCACGTGAGGAATGGTCAGGATTACGACAGGCGGGAAGAAGTCTGTATGGAGGCTGCCGCGTTCTGAGTCCTCCCAGGCGAAGGCTTTATCCTGCTTAGCGACGAGATCGGTAAGGACATTCAACTCATCTTTGGTCAAAAATCCTGTGTCATGCTCCTTGGTGAACTGCTGCTGGCGTTCTGCGGTAAAACGTCCTGTGGGCTGAAAGGGTGGCAGATTTGGTGATAAGGTTGGTATGTCGGCAAGAGGGTCGCTAATGATCTGGCGCTCGATTCTAAAGGTCTTGGGAGAGTGCGTGGCGATGGGTTTTGTTTTAAGTGCAACTGGCTTATATTTCTTTTTGACTTGAACCCCTTTCCTTTTGGGAGCGTTAGCTTGGTTATATACAGAGGTGGAAAGGGGAACTGTAGCCTGAGGGGCGGCAAGTCCAAGAACGGCAGGAGACGATGCTCTGGGAAGGGTAGTGAGATAAGTATTTGTAGACGCAACCTTTTGAAATGATTCGGAAGTGGTAAGGTATAAGTAGGCAAGAGAGGAGTCGGTAATGTTTTGATTTTTCTGGGCAAGCTCTGCGTCGGTAGCAGGTAAAGTAGTTAAAACATCTTCGTCAAGAAAAGCAGCAGACATAACATTTACAAGACCAGTTGAATGGTCATATTCCAGTGTTAGCACCACATCTCCGTGATCGTCGCCAATCACCTCCTCGATGGTCTGTGAAAACACCGGTGAGGAGGCTCGTTGGCGTGTTGGTTGGTAAATTCCAGGGGCTTAGCGTGGGTGCCTTTTTGTTGTCCCCTAGGGAACGTTGGCACTGTTCATTGGATTCTGGAATTTGGGTCGCTAATAGTTAGAGTTGTCTCGTCGTTGGTAACTGTCTTGACGACTGATCGCGCCAAGATGTCGAAGGGTCTGCTGAGAAGTAAATTGTATGCTGGGAATTGTAAGATGTGTATCTGAAGATAAAAAGTAATGTCACCAAGGGTGCAAGGCACATTCTTGGCGAGGCCTAGGGATCTGTCTACCGTACCATTAGCGCTCTGCATGTTTAGTATCACAGTAGGGTCATAAATGAGGCCTAGATCGTTAGCGACTTCAGCTGCCATAGAAATGATTTGAGACCCGCTGTCCACAATCGCCTCTACCTCGTGCTTGTTGTCGACAGTTAGCGCTACTGAGTAGATAGCGTGCAATTCTTGAGCAACGGTAAGGATTGCTGGGTCTTCTCCATGGTCTACTGACCTAAGATAGGTCTCCACTGGGTCCACAGAGGTGGCGTTAGCGATGGCGTTGGCAGGAGAGTCTTCAGTGTCCAGCGAGTCGACGGTAGCAGAAAAACCGGGAAGCGCGTCGTCCAAGTTCTTGACCTTGGCAACGGTTGTTGCCAAGGGTCGTCGGGGAGTGACAGCGGTCTTGACTTGGTTGCGGACATCAGGAGCAATACTACAAAGTTCTTCTACTGACAAGGTGACGGCAGTTTTCATGATGCGGTTAAATACGTGGTTGGATTTCTCTATGTCGAAAATTGGCGCAGTAGGTCGGTACCCGCCTTCAGTACGTTTCTCGGGAGCGGCAAAGTTTTGTTGTGCGGGAGCATGATAACGGTCGGGAATCCCTGAGTAGGGATGGAGAGGCGGCAAAGGCGGTTTGGGAGCGGCAGCAGATGACAATGGTTCTGGAGTGGAGGCTGGCAGTGCGGCAGGAGCGGGAGGCATTGGCTTATATCCTTTAAGAGGCTGCTTAGGCTGCTTAACTTCAACCCCATCAAAACTTGATTCTTAAGCAAATCCAATTCCTGTTGTAGCTTGGCGATACGCTCTTCCCACAAGAAAGTAGGGCGGTCACCAACGCTGTCGAAGTGTAAGACCTCGTAAATCATTTGCTGTTGGGTCGACTGTTCAGAGTTGGCGTTGGTGTTGCCAGAGAGCGTGCCGGTAACGATTTGTCCTGGGTTGCGCCTATGCCATTCATCAACTCGCTCCTGGAAGGACTTCTTATCTGGGTAGTTGGAAATGGTGGCGCCAGTGGTAAGAACTATCTTGCCGTCGATAGCCCTTCAAATTCTTCCTTGCCGAATATAGTTTTCTAAAGTTATGCAGCGTCCTCTAGTCATAGTATGGCCAATTTCCCCACAGAAGTGGCAAGGGCCTGGTGCGGGTACATTGGCGGGTCAGTTGGCAAGATTGGTGGTAATCATAGTTTCAATACGTGTCATAGCGGATGCGACAGCAGCGGTAACGGCAGCGTTGAGATCCTCCTTCTTAACGAAGTCGGCAGCAGGAGGCGGGATGGGAATGATACCGTTAGTTCGCTTGGGTGGTGGGCTCGTCCTAGTGCATTGTAGCCCAATGCCAGTGTCCGTCCCCTTGAGAACCCACTTACCGGCTTCAAAGACGTCGGCAATATTATAGGGCTTGTCTGGGTGATGGGCCTGATGAACAATTTCTAGGCGACGAGCAATACGAGTCCACAGTGAAGTTGGAATGCCTTGCTGGAATAGGCAACGTTCCTCGTTAATATATAGCTTGCCATTCTGCAGAAGCCACCTAGCGATTTTCTGGAACTCGCGGTAATATGTAGAGAACATGCCAAGTGAAGATGTGCCGTTGTCGAAAGATTCCTGAACTAATTTCTGCAACTCGTTTACCGTGTATCGGGTAGCCTCCTCAGCACCAGGGTACAGCTGGATTACTGCCGTCTTCCAGTCCTCATACGAAGTGCCTTGGGCTGGAACTGGCAGTGCAGCAGGGACAAAGGCGGCAAACTCGGCAAGACCTGTCCACATTTCTGCCATGTCAGACGACACGTACCTTGCCGCGTACTTCTTCATCTGTGTGTGGTCGGTAATGTTACAATCTCTGAATAAATACTCTAATTCCTTGAAATACTGGGAGAGCTCCCATGGCTTGGACTCATCCCATTTCGGTGCTGAGAAGTGGTTACGTGGTGGCATGTGCTGGACTTGTTGTTCTATAGCGACTGTGTTGGCGAGTTCGGTTAGCGGAGGTGAGGAAGGAGTTCTAGGTATTGGCAACGGGGTAAGAGAAATGGCGAGTTGAGAAAGCGGTGTTAACGGAGTGATGGGGGTAACTGGTTGTGGTATGGCAAGGGGCGACGCTAAGAGGTCGTCGGTGCTAAAGTCAAGAGAACGTGGGAAGAGATCAGGAAATTTGTCTACAATGGCGTTCTGTAGTTCCTGTGCAAGAGAGAGACCCGGTAAGGCACCAGGTGGTTGTGGAGTTGATGGATGGGAAGGGGCAATGCCTTCTGCTGACTGCTCTAGCAGACGGTGCCTACGCTGGAGACGGGTTTCTGGCGGAATTCTGCCCTAGAAATTCCTCGCGGTGGGCTCCAATTTGATGACGCCCAAAGTTTGGTCAGTAACAAATATAACTATAGTGTTACCATACCAAAAGCTTGCATTGGGTGCGCTATAAGTGATGTGAGGAGTCCCAGGCAGGTCCCAGAGAACGCGCCTATGAAAATGGGGAAAAGTTGGTGAGGGAGTCGGCAAGTGTAAAGCGCTAAGGTAAAGCGCCTATGAAAGAAGCAGTAAGTGACGCGGCAATGTGAGCGGCAAGAGCACGGTAAGCTTAGCGAAGTCTAAGCGTCAATAATGCCTGCCATAGTTGCAAGGCGTGAATGTGTCGAGTGTTGGCGAGTGTCTGCAACTGCCGATGAGTTCGATGTTGCTGACCGTAAATGAGATCTTGAGCGTAAGGGAGACTGAAGAAAGGAGAGCAGGAAACTCTGGTCTGTTGTTCGATGAGTATGTACAAGTCAGTAAGTACTTTTTATACTACAATGAGTTCACCGTCACCAGTGACCAACCATCGCCAAAGTGCGGTAAACTAGAAAATTTCACAGGGGTAGCTCCAACGGTTTCAGATCTCTACCGTCCATGCAAGAACCTTAGCGACACCAGGTGGCAGATCGCAGTGCTAAACCATCAATCCATCACCCTTCTGTCTGTCCAAAATGCTTAGCGATGTCAGGCGCCAAATCGAGGCGCTAAGCGATGTCAGCCACCAAGGTCAAACACCAAGCTGTCTGTCAGTTTTTGATAGATCATCAGGCTTCTCGCTAAGCGCTGTTGTCAGTGACTGATGCCATCTGTCAGTTGTCATTCTTGCTGCCGTCGGCGCTATCATTGATCGGATCTGCTTCTTGCCATGTGCGGCCATCAAATATCGCCAAAATTGGTTAATTAGCGCGCGCTAAGGTATCCTGAGTCGGTGCCGCATTGCCGTCACCTGCCGTTGATGCGCTGATCCTGTATGGGGTCCTATCAGCGTGTGGACAATGCAGATATGCTTTGATTTAGAGAGATGGGCATGTTGAGTTCTGTTGTTGGTTGGTATGCAGATGAAGGCATGACTATTAGAATGTATGTGGTGCCATCATTCTTTAAACAATTTTGACACCAATTATAGTTATGACAATATGTCATACTTGACTCATGCTAACTGACCTACCTTTCAAGACTCCTTTCCTGACCTTGTTAGTAACCTCAACAAGAAGATGATGGATTACATGTCTGCTCTTTTTGGTAGAGACATGCCGTCCAACATGCAATCACCCCATGATTTGACTCCTCCTATCCTTACATGCCATGACCTCATCCTTGATCTGGATAGGGATGGATTCCCAATATTACTAGCAAATTCAGGACCAAATATATTTCAAACTCAGGCAGAATTGGAAATGCTTGTCTGAGACTATCTAAATACTCATTACAGTGAATCCTAGTTTTCTCCACCTTTGCTCATCATCTGATCACTCTGTCAGAAATTGCGTCTGGTTATCAGTATGAATATGCTTCTTACAAGGCAGTGAGGACCAATGATCAGCAATTCATATATTCAAGGTATCTTCCAAAGGGTCTGATATTCCAAGATTCCCATAATCTTAGTCAGCCTGAGCTATTGTGTCTGCTGAACTTCTGGAGAGACCATCAAGGACAGTATGGATCCAGTGACACCTTCTGCTGGACAGTTTATCTCAACTGTCACAAGCAGCCAGTAGCTGCTGAGTACAGCACCCCAGCTGATTGTGAAAAAAACGCAGCAGCAGCAGGGAAAAATTGGAAACAGAGGCCAACACCATCAGTGGTAGTTGATGGCAACAGTAGGACCATCACTAATGATGGAGCTGCTGATGGCAGATCCACTTTAGTCACCAGATCTGCAGCCAACTTGGAGTGGCAACTGGGGCCTACACTTTTCCTGTCATCTAGTGTACCACACACACCACTGCCTGACTTACAGGAGGAACCCCCTGTTTTGCGCTCACCACACACTCCACAGCCTCAGCACCACAACAGATCCATGGTTCACAATGAATTCTGACCAAATGTATCAGCTTCCACTCACGACGAGTCTACTCATGACAAATCTGTTTATGACAAATGTGGTGATGATACAGCAGTGGTAGATGCCACTACCATACACCTCTTACAACAAAGAAGATGGAGCCATCCAGACCCTCCAATTAATGGCCCTAGTGATGGTTTCCCTAGATATAGAGTGTCAAGAAGGGTACTCAACATTCTTTAAGATGAGGACAATGACCAATTTGAAGGTGAGGGAAGGCCAGCATTACAAAACCAAAAGAAGCGCTGATGACGCCCAAATCAAGCTGGATGCTGCGTGGACTATTACTAGTGCAGCTACTTAGCCGATATAGCTTTGGGCGTGCTAAGTGTGTGAGAGAGTCCCAGACAGGTCCCAGAGAACACACGGTAGGCAAGAGGTTGGTGGCAAGGAAAGTGGGTGATTGGAGGCACTTGCGTATGGCTCCAAAACGTGGCTACAGGGCGCTAAAAGTCGCTAAGGGGAAGCGCTAAGAGCATGGGAAAGTCGCTAAGGAAGGCGCTAAGAGGTGCAGGAAAGGGTCGCTAAGAGGCGCTAAGTGTCAGCACCTAGAATGTGATAATAAAAGGATAAGATTGCTTAGCGGATCTAAGCATGAAAGCCAAGCCATAGTTGCAAGGTGCTAGAGAGAGAGAGATAGAAAACTAGAGCAGAGTCCCCTTGCTTGACACGGTCAACAAGAGGTAGTCTGTTGCATATGAAGACCAAAATGTTGGGATACGATCCCTACTGCCAAATTGATGAGCTGCGCCGCGTGCCTTCGGCACGCAGCTAGCATCTCATTGGAGGCTTCGCCCCCAAACCCCCCCCCCCAACTAAGCCTCCACCCTAACCTCACTTCGTTCGGTTAGGGCTCCAAGTATGTATAAGTAATTCAGCCTCCACCTTAACCGAACGAAGTGAGGTTAAGGCCTCGGTATTTCCCAACTCAGTGCTCAATCCCAGCCTCAACCTCACTTCGTTCGGTTAAGGCACTCAGTACAAACTTGTCAAAGTACTATTGTAAGCTGAATTGAATTTTTCAGATTTTTTAAACATTTATCACTCTTAAAAAAATCAGTGTA
>QGOA01007911.1:0-10210 GCA_003313075.1 Termitomyces sp. MG16
AGAGGGTGGGGTGAGGGAGAGGGGGGTTGTCCAGGTGGGGGGCCAGGGCTGGCCTGTGGTGTTGATCACATGCCGGGGCACTCAGTCCGGTACCCAGGAGCAAGGGGGTCGTGGGGCATGCCTCAATAAGGGGAAGCGGCGGACGTCACCCAGTCCCTCCCCAAGGCCTTTTAAGAAGGCGTGTCTGCCTGTGGAGACCCCATCCCTGGCCTCTCTAGCACGTCTCTCCCCAGTGACCTGTTTTTCCCTATCTAGGCAGTTGTTGGGCACTGAGGTGAGGGCCCTGCAGGAGCACTTGGAGTGGGCCGAGTGGGAATAGGAGGAGCACAAGAAGGGGGCAAGGGAGGAGGCGGCACTCTGGAGAGGGCTGGAGGAGGATTGCAAGGCAGCCCTCCGGGAGCTGAGAGAGGCGAGCCCAGCTGGATGCCTTATGGGCCAGGCTAGAGCAGGAGATGGGGCTCTCAGGGCAAGGTTCTTCAAGCCTGGGGTTGGTTGAGGTCTTGCACCGGGATGTGGTGATTGCTCATATGGCCTCGCTAAATAAGTGTTCCTCTCTTCCTGATCTGGTCGATGCTGACATCTCCAGGCTGAGCTCTGGAGCATCGCTTGCTCCTGAACAGAGCCGCTGTGGCATTTGCATCCCTGCAAGAGGGGCTACAGTTAGAGGTGGGGAACCCTGGGATGGAGCGGGGCCTGGACCTGCTGGGAAGGGTGGTGGCCATGCACTATTGGAGGAATGTTTTGGCCTCAGGGTCATGATTTGAGCAGGTCCTGAACAAGAGCAAGCAGCTCCCATCTTGGAACCAGTTGGCCGAGGAGGTGTGGTGGAAGCATGGTCTGGAGGGGGTGGGGGAGGACTTTCAGGGTTGGCCGAGGGGAGGGGAGGGCGAGGGTGGTTCCAGTTTGGGGCCCCAGTGTTAGAGGCTCTCATTTTTTCTCTTGCTGTCTTTTTCTCTTTTCTTCTCCTCTGGTGTCTTGTACTACTGTAGAATAGTGTAGTTATAGAAAAATGTATATACTTGGTTTCTCGGGCCAGAAAAGTAGTGTAAGTAATATAGTGAAAAGCTGGGAATAGGTACCTTGCCCAGACTTCAGGGCACTACCATGGAAGGGTAATTGTTGGTCTTGTTAAAAGTATTAGAAGGATAAAGTGTAGAGGGAGAACAGAAAATACATGCAGGAGTTACACCCACTACTGCCATCTGTGAGTTTTGCACCTAAGAAGGTCATTCCCTTGGTGCTGTTGTTGGAAGTCCTGGAGTTTGTTGAGGACATCCTTGAGGTTTTGGCGTGGTTCCCAGGTGTCGTTCTCTGGGCTGTATCCCTTCCACTGTATAAGAAAGTGGGGTTGTCCACAAATGTTCCAGGAGTCGAGGATGTCTTCAACCTCATAGTGGTACTCATCCTCGACTTCAACCAGGGGAGGGAGTTTGGGGTGTCATTCAGGGAAGGGGTCCAGAAGGTGTCGTTCCAGGAGGTGGATGTGGAAGACTGGGTGCAGACTTTTAAGTCCCAGAGGGAGCTCAATCTTATAGGCATGGGATGAGACTTTCTTCAAGATCTTGAATGGGCCAAGGCACTTGTGATCAAGTTTTGGGGAGGGCCAGCAGGTGTGGAGGTGGCGTTGGTCTAACCATACTTTTGTCCTGGGGGTCCAGTCAGGGGTGCCTTTCTGCTTCTGATTGGCATATTGTGTATAGGCCTGGTTTGCAGTGTCGATTTCTTTCCAAAAGAACTTGTGAAGGGACTGGAGATCCTGGGTGACCTCGTGGGCAGTGTGCAACAGGATGTCCCAGAGCAAGAGGGTCAGTTGGGGGTGGTACCCCTTGTTGGCAAAGAAGGGGGATACTCCAGTGGTGGAGTGCAGCGTGTTGTTGTAGGTGAATTTGGCCAGGGGAAGCTTGGTGTGCCAGTTGTCCTGCAAGTAGTTGACGTACAGCCAGAGGTACTGTTCAAGAGATTGGTTGACCCTTTTAGTCTGGCTATCAGTTTTAGGGTGGTGTCAGATTTTGCTGAGTCGGGGGCTTTCCAGGAAAGCAATGCCCTTACGAGGCGGACTTGATCTATGGATACTCAGGTGTCTGGAACTCCAGGGCTAGGACTTCAAGTACAAGGGGTGGTCCCGGGGAAGGGAACTTGGTTCAGGGGTTTTGGGTTTTAGAGGCTGAGAGTTGGGAGGTGGTCGAGTCGGGAACCAGAGGTTCTAAGACAAGACTGGGTTAACAAATTGCAAGTCATGAAGTGCGTACCAAACGTAAAGCACATGGTTGTTCAAGCATGCCAGTCAAAGCATGCCAGTCAGTGCATACCAATCAAGCAGAGGGCATGCAACAATTCAAGTTAATATCAAGACTAGCGAATACAACGGGGAACTACGCTATAAGTACTATGAGGCCAGGTCTCAGGGTTCCAGGGTGTCTGGGATAAGTTCTGGGAGGCATTGAGTAGCGGACAGGGACTGTATACCTGGATCGTGCATGTGGGGCGTGCAATCAATTGGCATGGAGGGAGCTGTAATGCGTGATGCGTGATGGCTGGAAGCGAGCAGCATGATCCAATCGTTTGAGCAGCGTGATCTGATCATTGATGGCGGTTGATCCCAGGATCTGTGATGTGGGGTTGCTGGGGGTGCTGGTTGATGGTGGTCTTTGATGCGTGTGATGGCGGCGTTGGCAGCCGTGGGGGCAGGGCATGTTGTGGGGTTGACGAGAAAGGCTCCTGGATGGGGCTCCAGGGATGTGTTGGGGAGGTTCCAGAGGGGAGGAGTCATGACATCACCCCCCCCTCAGCACCGAGACCCTCCAAGGCACGTGTAACCAGTGGTCTGGACTGGGGCCCAAGCATGGGATCTGGCACACGCTCTGACATGTATCAAAGAAAAATTTTACCATCAAACCCAACCATGTCACGTATGCCGATGCACTCCCTGATGCCCCACGTATAAACGAAGTCATGCCCCTCATGGCATGGGAAGCCCGGGATGCAAGGTACTGAGTGCGCCTCAACTGGGAGCATGTGGCAGCGCTTGTACAACAACATGAGTGCTTCCCACATTGTCTGCTTATTGCAACTGACCTTTCTTTTCCAGAACAATGCAACATTCCTGCCCTGGAGGCAGGTCCTAGCTGGCTTTTGAAGCCTGCTCCTGAGGCGGGCCCCAGCCATTCCGCATCTTCCTTTGCATGGATGACTGTCTGCCCTCCCTGCCATCACCCTTTCCCGTGGCCTTGTCTTGCTGCTCCCTGTTTCTGGCGGTCTAGGATGGCCATGAGGACCATTTCTGTGGTTCCAGAGGACCGGTGCATCTCAAGATCAGTTTGAGCATGCCCTGGAGTTTGCTCTTCCATGCCTGGTGTGTTAGCAATGGGCTGGTAAGTGGTCTCGTGTTTCTGATTTTGCAGCTGATTTGAGTGTCTAGTGCCTCCACTGTGCCTGCTGGCAGGTCTTTTGTTTGTTTGAGGCCCTGGCCCCCTCATCTTGATGGGACATGTCGGTGTGCGAGGTGTGTCGCCTCAATTACAAGCGGTGTTCTGTCTTGGTGCTATGGAGGGCATACAGTGCTTTGTGGGAGCAGGAGTGGCCACTGGAAAGGGTAACCCGGAGGATGGGGGTAGAGGAGAGGACTTGGGTGGCAGAGCTAGAAGGGGTTCCAGAGGAGGTGCCTGTGGGAGGTTCAGGGGGTGGGGCGGGGGAGGGGAGGTCGTCCAGGTAGGGGGCTGGGGCTGGTTCGTGGTATTGATTACGTGCTGGGTTACTCGGTCTGGCATCCAGGAGCAGGGGGGTTGTGAGGGGTGCCTAAACAAGAAGAAGTGACGGGCATTGCCCAGCCCCTTTCTGGGACCCTCTAAGAGGGCGTGTCTGCTTGCAGAGACCTCATCTCTGGCCTCCCCAGCACACCTCTCTCCAGCGATCTTCTCCCCCTTATCTGGGCAACCGCTGGATATTGAGGTGAGGGCCCTACAGGAGCGTTTGGAGCAGGCCAATCAGGAGAGGGAGGAGCACGAAGAGGGGGCAAGGGAGGAGGCGGCACTCTGAAGGGGGCTGGAGAAGGATCGTGAGACGGCCCTCCAGGAGCTGAAGGAGGCGAGGGTGGCTCAGGGGGGAGCCGAGGCCCAGCTGGATGCCATGAGGGCCAGGCTGGAGCAGGGGGTGGGGCTCCTGGGGCAAGGTCTCTCGAGCCTAGGGTTGGTCGAGGTCTTGCATCGGGACATAGTGATTGGGCGCATGGCCTCCTTAAGTAAGTGTTCCCCTTTTTCATGGTCGGGTTGGTACTAATATTTCCAGACTAGGCTCAGGAGCATCGCCTGCTCCTGGACAGGGTTGCTGCGGCATTTGCATCCCTGCAAGAGGGGTTACAGTTGGAGGCGGGGAACCCCAGGATAGAGCAGGGCCTGGACTTGTTGAGGAGGTTGGTGACTGTGCACCGCCGGAGGAATGTTCTGGCCCCAGGGTTGTGGTTTGAGCGGATCCTGAACAAGGGCAAACAGCTCCAGTCTTGGGACCAGTTGGCCAAGGAGGTGTGGCGGGAGCACGGTCCAGAAGGGGTGGGGGAGGATTTCTGGGGTTGGCCGAGAAGAGGGGAGAGTGAGGGTGGTTCTGGCTTGGGGCCTCAGTGTTAGGGACCACTGTTTTCTTCTTGCTGTTGTCCTTTTCATGGTACCTGCAACTGTAGAATAATGTACTTTATAAAAATGTATATACTTGGTCTCCTGAGGTCAAAGGGTAGTGTAAGTAACGTGGCAAAAAATCTGGAAAGAGCACCTTGCTCAGACTCTGGGGCGCTACTGTGGAAAAGTACTAAAAGAGTAAGATATAGAGAGGGGGAATAGAAAGTATACATGGAAGTTGAATTCCTATTAAACCTGGAGGTGGGAGTTACACCCACTATTGCTGCCTGTGAGTTCTGCACCCAGGAAGGTTGTTTCCTGGATGCTGTTGCTGGAAGTCCCAGAGTTTGTTGAGGGCGCCTTCAAGGTTTTGGCGTGGTTCCAGAGTGTTGTCCTCCAGGCCATATCCCTTCCATTGTACGAGGAAGTGGGGTCGTCCACAAATGTTCTGGGAGTCAAGGATGTCTTTGACCTCGTAGTGGTACTCGTCCTCAACCTTGACCAGGGGAGGGGGCTCAGGGCATTGTTCGGAGAAGGGGTCTGGGGAGTGTCGTTCTAGGAGGTGGACATGGAATACTGGGTGCAGACCTTTAAGTCCCGAAGAGAGCTCAATCTTGTAGGTGTGGGATGAGACTTTTTTCAAGACCTTGAATAGGCCAAGACGCTTGTGATCGAGCTTTGGGGAGGGCTGGCAAGTGCAGAGGTGGTGTCGGTTCAACCATACCTTTGTTCTGGAGGTCTAGTCAGGGGTGTCCTCCCATTTCTGGTCGGTGTGTTTTGCATAGGCCTGGTTTGCGGTGTCAATTTCTTTCTGAAGGAACTCATGAAGGGACTGGAGATCCCAGGCAACCTCGTGGGCAGCGTGCGACAGGATGTCCTGGAGCGAGAAGGTCAATCAGGGGTGGTATCTCTTCTTGGCGAAGAAGGGTGATATCCTGGTGACAGAGTGCAGTGTGTTATTGTATGTGAACTCGGCCAGGGAAAGCTCAGCGCGCCAGTTATCCTGCAAGTAGTTGACGTACAGCCGGAGGTATTGTTTGAGAGACTGATTGACCCTTTTGGTCTGACCATTGGTTTTGGGGTGGTAGGCAGTAGAGAGGTTAGTCTTTACTTCAAGGGCCTTATACAGGGAGGTCCAGAATTTGGACACAAAGAGTGGGCCACAATCGGAGATGATGTTGTCTGGGAGTCCATGTTTGGCAAAGACGTGCTTGAGGAACAGCTAGGCGAAGTCTGGGGCGGTGTCCATGGTGTGGCAGGGTAGGAAGATGCCCTGTTTGGTTAGCCTACACACAACAACGAGAATGGCATCGAACTCTTCAGATTCCAGAAGTTCAACAATGTGATCCAAAGATATGGAAGACTAGAGGCGTCGTCCAACTGGCAAGGGTTTCAGGAGTCCATAGGGTTGGTGCTGGGGGACCTTGGCCTGGAGGCAGGGTTTGCATGATTGAATGTAGTGGGTCACATCCTTCTTCAACTCTGGCCAAAAGTAAGTCTGGGAGACAAGTTGGAGGGTCTTACATATCCCAGGGTGTCTCTAGAGCTTGTGGTTGTGGTGTTGGCAGAAAATGTCGTAGTGAAGTTGAGCATGATCTGGGACATAGATGTGGCTGTCTCAGAGGAGGAGTCTTTTGTTGGGGGACAAGGAGAAGGCAGGGTCCTGGTTGGTTCTGTCAGAGGGGTTGTGGGGTTGCGGGGGTCATGGTCAGTGAAGTACTTGTCTCAGGGGGCATGACGGATCTGGCTCAGGGTCCTTTTGTCATTTAGAATTAGTACAGCATTCAGATGTTTAGGAGGGATCACCATGTGATGATTGAATGCATCGCGCTCCACCTCGAATGACTTCTTGGGGTAGACATCCAGTCATTAGGTAAGGGCATCAGGTTTAGCTCCAAGTCGTCCCAGGCGGTACTGGATCGTGAAGTTGTACTCCAAGAGGACTTCAGACCATTGGGCCTGTCATCGACTAAGTTGCTTGGTCATGGTGAAGTACTGCAGGTTATTGTGATCTGAGTAGACCTGGATCTGGTGCCAGGCTCCCTCGAGATAGGCTCACCATTGTTTGAAGGCTTCAATGATGGCGAGGAGCTCCTTGTTGTAGATGTCATAGTTGAGTTCAGCGTTGATCATAGACCAGGTGTAGAAGGCGACTGGCTGGGGCTCCCCACCATTGGATTCCATCTGCGAGAGAATCCCGGCAATGGCGTAGTCGGAGGTGTTGCATTGTAGGATAATCAGGAGGGCGGGGTCGTAGTGCCAGAGTACGGGGGCTGCTGTGAAGGCCTTCTTGAGCAAGTTAAAGACGCTCTGGCACTTACTGTCCCAGTTCCAGGCAACGTCCTTGCATGTGAGCCAGTTGAGGGGTTTCATGATACCGGAGTAGTTGTTTATAAACCTCTGGTAGAAATTAGCAAAACCTAAGAAGGATTGTACTTCCTTGACATTCCAGGGTTGCGGCCAGTTGACAATGGCCTCGACCTTGTGGGGATCCATGCAAACACTGTTCAGGGATACGATGACACTGAGATACTCAACCTCTCCTGTGTGGAATGAACACTTCTCGGGCTTGGTGTGGAGGTTGTGCTCCTGGAGGCATTCAAGGACTTGCCGGACATGCTTCTGGTGGTCCTCCTTTGAGTCGGAGTAGATGAGGATATCATCCAGATAGACAATGACGAAGATGTCACTCATGTTGTGGAAGATGTCATTCATGAAGTATTGGAACGTGGCAGGGGAGTTAGTCATTCCGAAAGGCAAGGTATTCAAACAGACCATACCACGTGCGAAACACGGTTTTCCACTCATGTCCTGGGGCAATGCAGACATTGTTGTAGCTGGAGCGGAGGTCAATTTTTGTGTAAACCTTGGCACTGCGGAGTTGATTGACCAGATTGCTGATGAGTGGAAGTGGGTAGCGGTTCTTCTTGGTGATCTTATTGAGTTCCCGGTAGTCAATGCAGAGTCGGAGCGAGCCATCCTTCTTTTTGGCAAATAAAACCGGGGCTCCGGTGGCAGAGGCAGAGGGTCAGATGAATCCCTTCCTGAGCATTTCATTGAGGTAGTTCTTGAGGGCCCAGAGTTCGACTTCCGACATGTTGTATACCTTGCCAAAGGGAGGGGCGGCTCCTTCCTTGAGATCGATTGTATGGTCATAGAGGTGGTGAGGGGGAATTTCCTTAGCATCTCCTTTGGAGAATACGTCAGCGAATTTGTGATACTCCGGGGGAACTACTTTTTGGAGGATCTGCTCCTTGGTTTTCTTTTCCAGGGAGGTAGCATCCACTCATAGGTGTTCTTCTGGGAGTGACGGCAAGGTATGCAGCTGAAATGTAGGGGTTCCATCCTGCATGAAGCAGGCAAAGGGAGTGGCTCCAATGATTCTAATGTTGAGTGCTTTTGGGTCAATCAGAGTCATGGGTTCACAAGTTGGCACAGGTTTGATGCATGTCTGAGACCAGTCTGGGTAGTTCAGCCCTTTGTACTTGTTCCAAGGAATGTTTGGGGGTTGGTCAGGGGCCTTGCAGGTTTGAATGAGAGTCGAGGACAGGGGCATCTGGGTGGGAGGCGGGGCTGCAGTCCCAAAGGTGTTGGGCATCGGGTCGCTCTCTAGGGCCTGGAGGTGCACGGCGGTCATAAGGTGGTCCTCAGGTCCTGGGAATGTCATGGTGAGCATTCTCCAGTCGATGTCGGGGTTTGTGTCTTGTAGCCAGGGTAGCCCCAGCACCATTGGAGTTGATCTGTGCAGGCGCGTGACCAGGAAGTTGTAGGTGAACTCGAAGCCGTTGTCCAGGGTCACACGTCCTGAGTGAGATCTCTGGATGGGGCCGAAGGAGGAGGGGGTGCCATCGAGCCATCACAGATGGAGGGGTTGATCAAGGAGGTTGTGGGGAAGGTCAAGGGCATCGCTGATGAAAACTCCAGTAGCTTCGCTGTCAATGAGGGCTGGTATCAGTTCTGGAGTGCTGTCTAACCTGGCGTTGATGACAAAGGATTGGGACGAGCGGGACTAGAGTCTGGGAGGCAGTGGGGGCCCGTCCAGGGGGTCCTTCAGGGTCAGGTCTGGGCCCGAAAAGTGGGGGATGTCGAAGGGGAGTTGCTGATCGTCAGGCATTGGTTCCTGAGTCAGGTGAAGGGTGAGATGTTGCCAGTTGATGCAGAGGTTGGTGTCTCGGAGCCACGGAAACCCCAAAACCAAGGGTGTGGAGGGGTGGAGTTTGGTTATCAACATCTGGAGAGTGTGAGTCTGTCTGTTAGCAAAAATAATGGGCATACACACGAAATGAGTGATGTCCCCCGCTGTAGGTTAGCCTGAAGGGCCTCTTTGTCCTGTTTGTCAGTGAAGTTGGGGTCTTCAGGGTCTTCTGAGGGTTCCTCAGGGCTTGACACGTTGCCCAGGTCATTGGCAGCCATGGTGGTGTTAAGTTGGGCCTGGGGGCGAGCGCTGCTGGCGGAGTTAGCATTGAGCGGGCCACGACTCACTGGAGGTTGGCTGCCAGGGAATGCAGGGGGACTGGGGTTTCAGTTTTGGGGGTTGGAGGGTTTGCCGGAGGGCCATGGTGGTCCTCCCCTAAGGTTCCAGGGGGCTTGGGAGTTTGAGTACTTGCTGCGGTCTTTTCAGTAGCGCTGGTCGATCTGCATGACAAGGGCCTTGTATCTGTTGTAGAAGGGTTGTTTCAGGGCAAGTCAGAGGATGTCCTTGATGCGCTGTGGTAGTGTGCGGTGAAGGGCATACTGGAGGGTGCTATAGTTCCAGCCTGTCTCATAAGCTTCCTTCTCAAAACGTACAATGAAGGTGGTGAAGCGTTCCTCAGAGCGCATCCAGAGGTTGAAGAGGTTGTCCTTGGCCTTGGCCATGGTGTCATAGATCCCAAACTTTCTGGAGAATTTGTTGACAAAGGCTTGCCAGCAGAAGAGTGCCAGGTTGTTGAGATCAAACTGAATGAGAGCCATGTAGTGATCGAAAGTGATCCTCTGAAGGTACGAGGCAGCGAAGGCCACCCAAGAGCTGTCAACCTGACACGTGAGTGGCTTTGCCTGAAACGTGTTAAGACATTGGATGAGAAGAGTACGCCATTTTTGGGGGTCCCAGCCCATGAATGTGTTGGGCTTTTGGATGTCCAGACATCTTTCATAGGCAAGGGCATTGTGAGCGTTGTCCAGTCCAGTGGCGTTGTGGAGAGGGGGGCCAGCATTGTAATAGTAGTAATAGTGGTTACCCCCCCCTCCTTGGTGAGGAAAGGTGCTGAGGGCAGGACCCCACCTGCCTGGAGGGCCTCCTACAGGTGGCTCACCTGGGGGTTCGCACCTGGGAGGCCCGTTGTCTCAAGGGGGTTTGTTCCTGCCAGGGGGAGGTCCAGGTCTCCATGCCAGGGGCAGCAGAGGTGAGGGGCCAGGAGGTCATCCTTGGGGTTTGGTTGAGGGTGGCAGAGGTGGTCAGGGAGGGTTCAGTGGTGTCAGGTCAATCTGGGGGGGGCCAGGTGCTGGGTCAGGTACCGGGTTGCGTGGAGGACGTTCAATCCAGGAGGGTCACGCTTTTCTGGGGCTTATTGGTAACTCAGAAAGTTCCCTCTAATCCACACTGTTGCTTGATGATAAACTTG
>QGOA01007916.1:0-14145 GCA_003313075.1 Termitomyces sp. MG16
TAATGAGATTCCAATCTTGTATGTGTTGCGGAGGACATATGAATGATGCCGTGGACGAGAAAAAATTATCACCTTTTTGTTAGTTTCTCTACTAGTTCTCCTTTGACTGTTTCATCTTCTCAGCCTTTCTGCGCTTCTCAGCGGCTTCTACTTCAGGAAGAAGAGTAATCGCAAAGCAGGATGCGCCGAGAACTTGTGCAGTGATCAACCAGATGAAAACACGATGCAAAAGTGGTTGATACGTACTAAACCCTGTAATTTTCTCCAAAGGTGTATGGAAGTAGAGGCAAGTGGTATATGTCGCGAAGAACCAAATTAAAATCATGACGACGTTTGCGGCAACGGCGATGGCGTGTGATGCTCTATATTCAACGAGGCGCAACGAGTATCGGAGCTGGTCAGTGAGGAACAATGTTGCCATCGTAAGGAGGAAAACATGACCAGAGACGTCGTGCCCTCTTCGAAGTCGTGGGATAGCGCGCCAGTCAACGGGAAGCGTGAAGCTTGACGATGCGCCGAAGAGCTCGGGGTGGCTTGAAGGCGAGAGATGGGATTTGGTGAAACATAGCTCGACGGGGACAGTGATGGGGCCTCCGGAAGGCAAAGCAAGAACACATTCGCCGCCCGAGGCCACAATGAGGCGTTCGAGGATGGCAGGGCCAAAAAACCAGGCTGTGAAGACTACCCACATGGTTGTATGCGCAGCCCATTTCAAAACACGTTCCCTTGTCCTAATGGATGGAGGGCTCGTCAACCAGGAGAGGAAGAACGCAGCGGTTGTCCACGCCCATGCCTTCTTGATGAAGTAGACGTTAAGGAAGTTGGCTTTACTCGCGAAGTAATGTGTCTTAGAGAGAGGGTGTGGAAGGTGCGTGAGGAGCGGGTTGGATGTGTCAAGATGTATGTCGTGGATGGCAGAATACAGAGTCACAGAGGTTGCGAGAACAGTTAATGCAGTAAAGACGGCCAAACGTAGATCTAACATGATGGTTGACGGAACAAGTTATTCAACACGTCATTCGATTGTTTTTACATCTAAGCGTAATACAGTCCATGTTTTTTACCATCTTTACAACCAGTCTAGAAAATCCGGCGTAAAGTAGGTCAAGATCAACGTAGCCCCTTATAAGTCTGTGAGTACTCTGAAAACATTCTTCATATAACAGGCATACCGGCACGAATCATGCTCTCAACCGTCTCGAACGCCATCGTTTTGAGATCATACACGCCAGCAGCAGCACCGGCGTGAACCATTGCAAATTCCCCGCTCACTTGGTAACACGCAATAGGATGGTTATTGGCAAGCTGCCCGGCATCGCCAATGATATCAAGATATGGAAGTGCGGGTTTGACCATGATAACATCAGCGCCTTCCTCAACGTCCCTCAACTATAGAAAGAAAAAGGAAACATCCGGAATAAGCAGCAAATGATAATGAGAAGAATTTGATTTACAATAGCCCTTCTAGCCAAACCACGTCCCGTCACGGGGAGTTGGTAGCATTTTCGATTCCCAAAAGAAGGAGCACTTCCAGCCGCATCTCTTTCAGATATTTTAGCAGATTTTTCCTTCAATGGTTTCAAAGACACACCGGAAGGGGCCATAGAGGGAACTTGCAAACTTGGCAGAATAAGCCATGAGCGTACATCTGTTTCCATACCCTGCATCAATCAAGCCCCGCTTGATAGCTTTGATACGACCATCCATCATGTCGCTAGGCGCAACACAGTGTGCACCTGCTGTTGCGTAGTTGACGGCCACCTGAGCGATGCGAGCGACCGAGGCAGTATTGTTAATAGTGCCGTCTTCGTTGAGATATCCACAGTGGCCATGGTCTGTGTACTCACAGAGACACACGTCAGCGGCAATATAGAGGTCTGGGAAGAGGGATCGTAGTCGTTTGATTGCAAGAATTACGGGTCCTTCGGGATCGTCCGCCGGGGTACCATGGGCGTCCTATTCAAGTTTGTCGATGAGAGTAAAACCTTGGGAAACAGTTAGGACAGACCTTGACACATTTGAAAGGAACTCCAAATAAGATGACGCTCGTCAAACCCTTTTTCACCAATGGCCCGAGGAATTCCTCAAGCCTGTTTACACCCCATCTGCATTGACCTGGGAGACTTGGAATCTCAACACGGGCATCAGGGTCGTCCGTAATAAATATTGGATACATCAACATCGACTTGGTAAGCTGTTGTTTTGCCTGCCATGAGCGTGTGAGGGGATGGTGGTAACCACCTTGAAGAATGGAGCTTCGGGGTCTCATCAGTATGAGCAGTGCGCACCGAGGACATAGCGCTCACGAGATATCCATTAGTTGGCGTCAGGTGGTGTACGTTGCGGTAAAGTAGGGCGCAGAGTAACGCCAACTTGGAGATTCAAGATCATGCAACTTGGTAATCAACCATTTTTCACAGCTTCCGAGATCTTGTGCTCAAGACTCCTCGTCATTTGCCACGGAGAGAACTAAAATTGTATTCCCATCATCACACGTTGAAGACGCGATGCTTGTGTTGAGAAATTTTCGTTCCGAAATCGGCCCTTGGTGGTCAATCAAAAGTTTCCAAGTTGCTGAAAATCATGCGACTTGTGATTGGAAAACTTGTGCGCAATTGCGTACGTGATGCTCAATGATATCGCCGATTAAACGCCTCTTCGGGGTTTCACTCAAGTCACCTCGGCTTCGGAAGAAAAACATCTTTCGAGTCGCCTTACACAGTATACCTCATTTTTGGCACTAGCACGGACGTACCTGGTTCCATATACAGGGTTGTGCCTGCTTGTTCCTTGCGCCATGAACGCTTCTTACTGCTCAGGATATTCAGCGCCGCTCTTCACATCTATCTATATCTGAAGGACGACTTTTGATCAAAACTCTCTGTATTCCATTTTTGGCGCTACACTAACATACCCTGATTTATTTACAAGCTGTACCCTGTTGTACCTTGTGCTTTTGCGCTATTGCTCCGGCACTGAAGATAGTGACACTCTTCACATTTGTGTCCGAGAAACTTTTATAGGATGTGGCGTTCATCACTCGGATAGTCTCCTATGTATTTCATTTTCAACATATTCTAATCACAGAAACATACAACTTTCCTGTTGTCCCGGCGATGCCGATGATGGTGTTCCTCTTCACATCTGTTTCCGTCAAGTTCGGTGGCGTTTGGATTGTTTTTATCCTCTTATGTACATCTCCTGAAGTAACAAAACCATCCGCGGGTCTGCATCCACTTGTGTCTTAACCTTACTATATCTCAGATCCACCTTGATACGAAGACATGATAGCGCTACTCTTTAGAGGTCGCAGTAGGCGATTTGCTTCCCAGTCAACTCTGGGGGAATCGACCCTGATCTAACCATGACTGTCCAGGTATTCAGGCACGAGGACATCCAGTGCTATCCGAAAAAGTACTGAGTAAATGAGAGATGTCGAAGCCAGGAACTTGTTCTACAATTTTCGAACGCACACACAGGGTAACGAAGTTGGGCCAGTAGAGGGAGAAAGCCGATCAGAGAATAGAAATTCAGCCCCGTCTTGGTCAGGGCACTGAAGGACTTTGGCAGCTCAAAGCAGCGGTTGCGAGGACGGAGAACTATTATGAAGGCAACAAGGACACTAGCATTGTGCCATAAGTGAAGTACAAAAGTTGGGAAGGAAGAACAATGTGCAATCAATTATTGTCGGAGCCTCGTGTTACCAGGGAACACGCGGCCACGTGACTTTGTTGACTGTTTGAAAAAGCTTAGGACTTTATATATCCGGACGCAAGGACTGTACGCCACCCATGATCGCCTCTACACCCTCCAAGGACTATCTTGCTCTCCGCACGTCGCCCTCGTACCGCTCGCGTCACTGTACACCCCCCCGCCGTGTCTCGCCCACCTCAGATCTCCCATCTTATGACTCCCCAATGCTCACGCCCTCCCCTCTCCGCCAGCAACCGCTTTTTCCTAATCCTTTCAATCCTGCTCTCGTCGACCCAGATGATTTCTTTCTCCAGTCTCCTTTCAAATCTCCTGCGCAGGCGCACCACCTCCACACTGTCTACACTACAAAACCACAGCCTATCCCTTCAGACGACGACGATGGTTCTATATTTCTTTCCTCGTCCTCTTCCTATTCTCCCTTTTTCCCTACCTCAACCTCGCAACCCCTCCGCACTCCTGTAAAGCAGATACATCGGTTTTCCAGCCGCTCAGCCCTTGCAATCAAGCAAATCAACTCCGTGCCTGCCCCATATGATGCTCTCGGCTCTGCTACCCACGTTGGAGTTGGAACTAAGCGAAAGTCTACTACCCATACGTCTACCCCCATCCGTCGTCATAACCTCACCCCACTTGTGATATCTTCTCAGCGGAATTCTGCGTCAGACACGGTGATGCTTGACCGGCTTGCTCCTCTGCCGGCCCCAAAATTTGTTGCTTCTACACCTCAGTCAAAGGCCGAAACAGACGCCCATCTTAAACGGCAGACAGCTACTCTCACACGACTCAAGTTGTCGGACTTTGTTGAACCTGTTGGAGAATTAGATGGGTTGCCGGATGACTCGGGTTGTGAGATGGGTGATGATGACCATTTATTCAGTGGGTCGCATGACAGATCTGCTCGCAAAGGCAAAGGAAAGGGAAAGGAAGAGGTTGCAGAGGCCATCTCGCCTGGTGGCCATATTATAAAGCGACGAGCACGGAGACGGCCCCTGTCTACGGAACTTTTGGAAAGTGCCCGTTCACCCTCATCTTCGACAAAAGTAGGCTTGCTTTTTTCTTCCTCCAGGTCATATCACTTATTGTTTCACAGGTCAACAACACACAACGACAAAGGAATACAGGCATCGCATTTCCATCGGCCCCCCAGAATAGAAAACGAACAACTTCTGGTTCATCTTCGTCAGATGTAGGCTCTCCTGCGCCCAGACGTCGCGTCTGCAATACACGCCCTTGCCCTCCTAAAACTACTTCTATTTCACCCATGACCTCGCAGTTACCCCTAAATCGTCAGGATTCTGCCACCCTGTTCTTTGGGCCTGCTATTCCGAAAACCAACAACCCAACCCCTGCCAGCCGCTCAAGGGCCAACTCTTCGTTGTCGACTGCGGCGCCCGGTATAAATGCTGCTCGTAAGACCACGAAACGACACAGCTATGCCGGACATGGAGCAGCAAGTAACAATAACCTTCACGCATGGACCACAATTCAAACGAGAAATCCATCGCCGTCTCCAAAATCATCACCACCTGCCGCTTCGCCCCAGAAATTCCACGACCAGGACGATGACGACGAAGACATGTTTTTCAGTGGCGGCCCACAGGATTCCTCCTTTGTTTTCAGCGTCACGGAAGTCACGCCCCCACCCAGAACAAAGAAGATGAAACAATCGACATTGCAATCCAAGTACAAGCCTCGCGACTCTGGCATTGTGCTAGACGACGAGCACGATGGTGGGATGGATTATTTGAACGTGATGCCTGGCACTTCGACGAGCGTCGGTTCCATACACTCGGACAACGAAGACAATCTGGTGACTCCTGGAACCGGTCCAGAAGTTGGTGAGGAATGGCCGAGCATCTTTATTACTGGCACCGATGACGCCACTTCCAAAGAAGGACTCGACGTTGACGCCTTCATCATGCGCACACTTGCAGCTGCTTCTAGGAATCCAGAAGGGAAGAAGAGAGTTCCTGGCACACCAGTCAAGAAGGTAAAGAAGACTTATTTACCGGCTGGTCAACGTGCATGGCAGAGTGCTGTTGCAGTCAAAGTCGGACCACGCGTGGATTTCGAGCCCAAGAAAGGCAATGGACCCCGCAAAAGCTTGCCTGCGAAGCTGCCATTAAGCTTTGACACAGACTCGGAAGACGACGACGACAGCCCACGGAAGCGAGAACATTATGCGGGCCTCGGCATTGGTCGGCCATCTGCCTCGACACGCTACGACGGGAATCCTCAGACTTTGCGCACTCGATGGCTTATGCGACGTAGTAGTAGTGGGGCGTTTTCAAGTGGCAGTGAATCGTTTTCCTCTTCAGGGACACCGACAAGATCGAAGAACAAAGGTTCGTTGGCTACAATTGCGTTCGATAACAATTTTCTAACCACATGATAGAATCGAGAGTGTCCAGCTTCGCCTCTCAATTATCTCCGCTACAAAAAAATGCATTCAAGCTGTCAATGACACGCACCGCGTCGAACTCTTCTGGGAGCTCCACCGGTACGCTTAACTCGCCAAGCATAGCATCATCGCGTCGCCCACTGCCGGCTCCGCATACGTATCAACAATCGGAAACTTACACTGAGGACCAGCCGACAAGTCGATTCGAACGAGATTTTGTCGTGGACAGTGAAATTGGAAGTGGAGAGTTTGGCAAAGTCATCAAAGTCCGCTGCAAGGACGGTAAGGACAGCGATATCTATGCAGTAAAACAATCAAAACGCGTTGAAGGTCCCCGGCACCGGTACGTTACCAGGAAATTGCCGTTCAGGGCTAGGAAATTGATCCTTCTATTTTTACAGACTCCGGTTGCAAGAAGAAGTGCAGGTTTTGCGGCATCTGTCGCATGTCGCAAGGACTTGCGGCTCATATGAGGGACATTGTCATCCCAACGTATTGGCTTATATCGACAGTTGGGAGGAGAACGATGTGCTCTATATTCAAACCGAACTCTGCACCTCGGGAAATCTGCAACAATTTTTGGAGACGTTCGGCAATGCGTATCGGAAGCTCAGTGAAGACAGGGTATGGAAGATCCTTGTCGATCTGAGTAACGTAAGGAATTAGTGCTTGTTCGCTTCGCCTGACATCTAACCATCAAAATCCCAGGGTCTCCGCTTTGTCCATGATGCTGGTATCATCCACCTCGATTTAAAACCTTCTAATATATTCGTCACCGGAGAGGGCCGGCTGAAGATCGGGGACTTTGGCATGGCCACCTTTTTCCCGAGGCTGGAGACAGTGGCCGGGTCGAAAGGCTTTGAACGGGAAGGCGACAAAAGATACTTGGCTCCAGAGATCCTGCAGGAGGACTACTACAGCAAGGCCGCTGACATCTTCAGGTTCGTAGAAATTTACTCAGCCCGTGATAGTGTTCTCATGTGATGTTTCTTAGCCTGGGGATGACCATCTTAGAGGCTGCAGCCAATATAGTGGTTCCCGATCAGTGAGTTTTTTTTTCGGGCCGGGGATATCAACTGATTTGTCATCTGATGCTTCTAGGGGCGAAGACTGGCAAAGACTTCGTCGCGACGATTTTTCACAGGTTCTTCTTGATGAGAGCCCGGAACTTCTGGAGATAATCAAACGGATGATGCGCCAGAGACCCCATGAGCGCATGAGCATCCATGATGTGTGTGGACATGCAGTGGTGTGCCGAGCAAGAGAGGTGATGGAGCGCGTGTCCAATGCAGTGAAACGGGACAAAAGGTCTTTGTTGGGAGCTTCTCCGTTTGGACGGGCTGAAGAAGGCTTCTTGGATGAGATCCTGGGTCGGGCGATGGATGTTGGCGCGTAGAGGTCACTGTGGACCCGTGTACATGGACTTTCTTGGTAGAAGACTTATTGATATCGTTCAGCCTAATTATACCAGTGGATAGAGGATGTATGACCATCTATGTAGTGAGCCCATGACCAGGGAATATGAAATCAATGTGGGATCAGGTGCCTGGCAACGGGGAGCAGATACTGTCTTATGCAAACCTGGCCGCAAACTTATCCGTTCTTTTCGCCTATCCTGATTTCCATGCTGTGAGCCCCTCGCCTATATATCTTCGTCCCTGTCCTTCCACAAATGTTTTCCCGTTCTGTCCCTCTTTATCCTTCTCTCCGTCCCCCACAGTCTACCCATCCTGCCATTCCTTCCATTCCCTTTCCCCTCCCCCCCGCCATGTCCATCGATCCTTCCTCCGTCGACTTTCGTGCTTTCTACCCCTACACCCCCAATGAGGTCAAGCACCGCAAGAGGACCACCACCACCCAGCTCAGGACTCTCGAAGCCATCTTCAAGCGTGACACCAAGCCCAACGGGCCCCTACGTGTTCAGCTGGCCGCTGAGTTGGGCATGACTGCTCGAGGCGTCCAGGTAACGTTTATGTTTATGTTCTCTTTTCTCTACGTCTCAACACTCCCATCCAGGTCTGGTTCCAGAATCGGTACGTTGCACTCTGATCATTTTCGTTATCTCTCATGTTCATAAAAACAAACATCAGACGAGCCAAGGAAAAACTCAAGGCTAGCAAAGCCGCAAAAAACGGGGATACCGACACAAAAGACAAAACAGAGTCGTCTGACGACGACAGGCAAAGTTCGCAGCCACCCCCAGCACTCAGGACCACCCCACCTGCTATGGATCTCCCCCAGTCGCAGCCCCCGTCAACTTCCACTGAGCAGACGAGTACGAGCAACGTGTCTTCGCCGCTACAAATTGCCACTGAGCCCAAACGCTCGACTTGGGAGGATCCCAGAGTGGATCCACAGTTCCTCTACCCGGGGCATCATATTCACGCTTATCGGCGTGGTTCGTTGCCAGCGAACGCGTTTCCAACCGCCGATTTTCCATTGGACGGTCCTTCGCTTGACGAGTTCGACCCTCTCGCGAGACGTCGTTCCGTCGATGCTAGTCTTCAGCGGTTGGCCAACAACCCATATGCACCCCTCGCACGGGCCAAGAACGGTGCTATCTATGGGCCTCGTGCTGTTGCACCCATTCGCCGATCTCTTTGTCGCACCCCTTTCAACCCAACTCCGCGTATAGCCGCCTCTGCGCCTTATCGGTTGGACATCCGCAGAGCTTCAATGGGTAACTTCCGCATTTCTCCTCGGGGTACCGCTCCTCCTTCACCGTCATCTTCGTCACCATACAACATGAGAGCATCTCTTCCTGAGCATAATCTTTTTGCAGTCAGCTCCCGAACCATCTCACCTCCTCTACCTGGCCCCCTTCCATCACCGAGTTTCTCCTTTGGTGCCGCTAGTACTCCATCCATGCTATCGACGAGTTCTGCGGATAGTGAGCGCTATTCACCTGACCCTCAACAGTATACGTATCGCGAGAACGAACAAGATGAGGACGAGGGAACCCCTATGTCTTATTGTTCTTCTCGTTTCGGGTCGATCACTTCGATTGCGACGAGTGATTCCAGTCTTAACAGTGCTTATTTCCCTGACCAAGTGAGCTGCTATGATGAACAGGAACTAGGAAGCAGGCGTGGCTCATGGTAAGTGTTACAAATAACCCTTATAGCCCCCCAAATTTTGACTCCCTTTCAGCGTCTCTGGACAATTCACCGCACTAATGTCGGGCCTCGGTGTCAGTTGCTCACCGGATACTGTAAACACACGTGATCACGCTGTGTACCCCGTTCATGAGGACGTACATAGTGTTGGAGTCCTTCCTGTCGTTGGTAAGGAATCGATTGCAGCAAGCACGTATCCGTCGCCATCGTCAACTGTCTCCCCTGGCGGTAGCCCTCATCCTCAAGGAACGCCGCCACCGTCTGTGCCAATCTCTCGGTCTAGTGAGTTGAACCATGCTTTACAGAGCCAATCGAGCCAGGTACGAAACAACTCTAATTACAAGTGTGTGCACAATTTCTAAAGTTTTATTTGCTGTCTTTCAGGTGCAGGCTTTGACTGTCGAACCCTCGTTCACGGCAGTCACGCCGGTAACTACTGTTGAGATCCAGCCCGAGGCTAATGAACAGTATTACTACCTTCATGATCCTAACCAAATGCAACAACCGTCGGCGTCCGTTCCACACACCATCGAGGCCGACAAATATAGCTACAGCTATGATGCTTCATACCTGACGCAGAGTTATCCTGCACTCGAGGAGGATAATGTTGCCCTCCATCATCAATCCTTTGATGTCCCGGTCGTGTCGTACGAAACGATGGTGCAGTATGACACGACTGGCCAGCATACCGAGCAGCCCTACCTCTACGTATGATTGTTGCTATGCGGGCGTGTCATGGCCATCTGCGTCTGATTATTTTTGCTGCTCCTCTGCTTGCTTTCTTGGTCTCATCCTGACTTGGATCTCATGGGCACATCCTCGACCTTCTTAACCCTTTTCTTCATCTTGCGTTGTAATTCCTTGCTCCAATGATCGCCATACCTCCTGGTCATTTGCTCTACCCACTACTAAACATCGAACTGCCTAATACTAATATCACTTTCTTCCAGTCAAACCGTCTCTTTATTTTTTCTTTCTAGCTCATTCTTTTTGGACTCTATCGCACTTTCCTTCGGTTTGAATCGCTTGGTAATTTATGCACTTCTAATGTTTGGCCTTTTCTTTTGTACTTATACCTTTGACTTTTTACTACCCCTCGCTTGTGCCATCTACATCGCATATTTAGCCCGCTCATTTTTCACTGTCCTTCCACCCGTAATATACCAAAGTCAACACAATACCTACATTACTGTCGCTTAATTTCTTCGTTGGTTTCACCAACTAATACCTGTATAAAGTTGATTGAAACCGTTTGTCGTATGTTTCGTCAAAAATACTTGTGACTTTGCCTATATCATTTGATTTGAGTCTCGAATCTTTGATACTGATGGTTTTCATGGGGTTGATGGCCTCTCTTGAGTTTCACAACAAAGTGAGACCTATAGTATCGCATTACACAATCAAATTGAACGCATCTCAAATCGAAAGTTAAAGAAGAGGCTGTCTGAGGTGTACACAACATTCGTCGAGTCGTCAAATGCATAAATGCGACTCAGATCAATTTCTGGATACTTACACACTGCCCCGGCCTACAGGTGGACTCTTGCGATTATTCGGGCGTGAGCGCGTGCTCACGCCATTCATGAAAAACAAAATTTCCAGGACTCGACAGCAAGAATCGTGTAAGGATCATTTTGGAGTAACACTCCAACAGTCTCGGGCACATCTGACAGAACTATGGTTTTTTTTTGTTCCTTGTAATAAATAGAAGCTTATGATTAGAGTAACGTCAACTGTCTACCGGCTTAGAAGAACATTTGAATTGCGAACCCGCGAAGGTGTGATGCGGTTGGGCTTTGACATGATTTACAAACCCCATACCCATCAACATTTCGAAACTATCCTGTCATGCCATGTCGCTGGAAGGAATGGATCAGAAGCTCAAATATCATTAGAAGGTCTCGGTCGTGCTCGTAGTCGGCGGATATAGAGGTGAACAAGGTTCCAACTCAATCAATCTGCGTCTACTGGGTTCCAGCTGATCGCACCATCCTTTCCTCGATCCAGCGCATCGAGGGCCGCGATATCTGCCTCCGCCAGCTCAAAGTCATACACCTTTGTATTCGAATGAATCCGAGCTGGTGTAGCACTCTTGGGTAGAGGCACAAATCTGCGGAGAATAATCAAAAAAAAAGGCAATTAGACTTGCAAAGATGAATACCCTTTTTGCAGAGACCAGCGGATCAGAATCTGTGCCGGGTCACGTTCATACTAAACCATCATAGACAATGGGGAATTAGCTCGTATCTTACAATACTCCGGTTGAGCTAACCTTGGTAGCCATTCTTGTGATGGTAGGATGGTCCATTTTACCGCGGATGATGGGGCAATAAGCCTGCACAACAATGTTGTGTTCCCGACAATACGAAACAATGGAACGTTGCTGGCATAATGGGTGGAGCTATGTACAACAGGTCAATCAGTACACATGGTACACGATATCTCATCTTTTGTTAGGACGCACTTCGATTTGATTCACAGATGGCATGGGAAACCCGGCGTTTCGAATCTCTTCGAGATGCTTGACGCCACTGTGAATCAAGTGGTGCTTGGTCATGAATTCTTGAACGTGAGAGCAACATGCCCGAATACGTACTAGTTGGAAACGCCAACTGTCCTGATCTTTCCAGCGGCTTTGGCTTCCTGAAGAGCCTTGTATGTTGCAAGGCGACGTTCGGTACCAGAATAAGGATCGTGGATGAGAAAGAGGTCGATGTAATCTAGATGCGCCATGAGGTTTGGTGTAATCGTGATTTCCATGGATTCCTACCAAATTTGAACTTCGCAAGAGATTCATCCACGCCTTTCAAGGTACTTTCATAACCGTGTGTCTTTGAAATACATTTTGTTGCTTTGTTTCCAGCGGTGAGGTAATATGCTCACTCAGAATCAGATGGTTGCATACTTATGAATAGATCCTCGCGAGGAAGCCCACAATCACGCACGGCCGTGCCAACATCAGCTTCGTTGCGATAAACCTGCGCAGAATCTACATGTCTGGAGATTACGAACCTCACAACGTTTTTCGAGAAGTGCGCGTGAAACACATACCTGTATCCGGCTTTGAATGCTTCAAGGACAGAGTCTCGGGTAGTATAGTTTTGATATACACCAAAACCGAGGAGCGGCATCAGATAGCCTTTGGGATGTGTGTAAGGGAATGTTAAGCAAGCTTGGGTATGCGAAATTCACCTGAGGAAAGCTTCACAGTAGATGAAATTGTGAGTCCCGACATTATTGTAATCGGTGTTGTGCAGAGAAACGTCAGCGTTGTACATCTCAAACTCCAACTCCGAAGTGGTAGTCATATCAACACCCCCTCCTATTCTCACTCTTCACGGAAAAACCAACGATGCACCTGTATGACACTCTTGCGTAAGTACGGGTGCTGCTAAGTGAAGCTGTCTTTCGCCTTTTACGTTTTAGTGATCACAGAGTAATTCCCCGCTGAATAATTAGTTTCTGCTATCATCAAAAGAGATCTTTTCAAACAACTTTTTGATTCTGCCTCTCCCACCGACTGAAACTCCTCGGGGCTAACCCTCGGCCTTAATCTATTAAGCAAGATAGATTGTCCCATGTCGACTTGCGGAACATGAAGAGGATTCAGTTAACCCCAAGTATCAACATGCATCTTGTATGAACTTCTTAAATTTTACTGATAGAACGATGACTGTCAAATCAAGTCAATCCGTCGCGCATGGATGGATGGGAAGCAGCTCCTCGATTGGATTGCCCAGGCTTCCAAATGGCCCATGCAAATGACAAGTATAGGCATCCCCATCTAACGCTGAGCTGTCCCAGATTGGTTGATGGGTCTCTCGATTTCACAGCTTATCCGCTTCTGAACGAATCAGAGTTATGCCCCTGCTCACGCCGACTCGTTAGCTTTTCGCAACGTTCATTTTTTGGACCTATTCACTCTCTATTCCTCGAGATTGTCATATAGGAATTTTCTCCCATGTTCACGCGTCATAAGTGAGAGAGAGACCTTGTAGAATCATTGTAGTCCTGTAATCCATTTCGCTGTTTGCAAGTTTCACATGAAAGTGGAATATCGATAGGTATCAGGGCACATGCAATAGCTTATCACCAAGGAGTGTATCTTTAGTGCAAACTTGGACTCATGATTGGTGGCCGGCCCGGAGCAATTGTCTTGTCTTGTCTTGAGCCATAACAGAGTGATGTCGCTTCTCAATTATGTCGAGACCCCAAACACTAACCTTGTTCGTGATTTCTCCTATTCAATCATCTTCAATTGGTCTAACGAAATATCACAACAGATATGCTGTATATGCCGGTATGAGTGACGATGGGTGACTTGTGGCAGTATCTTATCGAATTGTTTCCCGCTGCAGGGCCCCGTTCACAGATCCAGTCACTACGCTGACATGTGCGCATACGTTTTGCAAGGACTGTATACACCGTGCTCTTGAGCATGCAGAGCACTGTCCTATAGATCGTTCCTCCTTAAGCGCGGACGACCTCGCACCCGCCAATCCCATTGTCCGATCCGTGAGTGTCCAATCTTTTCTGTGTTTTATTTTCCTGGATGCTGGTTGTAGCTTGTGGACGAACTTATAGTGGAATGTGTGCACCGTGCGGAAGGGTGTATGCATACATGCCAAAGACAACTGTTGGCTGGGCACCTCGCGGATAGGTGTGTGTATAGGGAGGTGCCGTGTCCGCAGGGGAAATGCGAAGAGATGATGATGTTTAAAGATTCGAAGGAACATGTGCATGATGAGGGTGACTCGAATGAGGTTCAGGGTTCTGGGGTTCGCACCTTACCAAGGCTTTGCTTTCCTTACCTGATTGAGACTTGCTTCTTTAAAGCCTACGATCGATGCAGAAGAAAGCGAATCCTCCAACGAGTCTCCTGCAACTGCTACGAATGATGCTCCGGATGTCTCT